>JAKCPI010030181.1:0-25390 GCA_023213315.1 Euborellia annulipes | reverse complement strand
TGTGAGAGGAAGTGTGAAATGTTCAATCAAAGCACAATGAATATATTTAAACATATGATGATAATATTTAATAAAGCATTTAAGTGATTTAATACATATAATAAGAACAAATAACGTGATAGATAGCAAGATGGTGTGGATCATATCGTAGAGTTGAGAATCGAATGGTAGGTGAAGGTGGCGACGCGGTCGCCGGGCTCGAGCTGCAGGGCTACCAACTTATATGGAATTGAATTGTAAAATCCCTAACAAATCCCCAGGTCAAAGTATTATAAAAGATTAAAAACATTAATTAAGAAAAATAAAAGAAAAAACTATCTATATATATAGTTCACAAATGTCCGTCTGTCTGCCTGTCTGTCTGTCTGCCACGGTCTATTTAGGCAACTTCCCGTTGGAATTTTAAAATGAAATTTTATATGCATAAAGAGGACCTTCTCGGGATTATAAGAAAAATTATTTTCATCCGGAAATTCCTATCCTAGACTATCCCATAGGAATATTTATGTATTCTTTTCATTTTGTGTATTCCATGAATGTAAACAAATCATCAAGCAGGCACTGGATAGCAATAGTAATGATAATTTTTTTCATAATTTAAGAAAAAGGCGAGGGTCCGCCGCAGGCAAGCCTGAGCCAGCTGGCTGGGGTCCAGGCGGGCTTCGCGGCTAGTATAATCCAATTCTTGGCCTATTTTTAAGTTTGAATTATTATCTTTTAAATGGGGATTAACCTTTTCTCGAGTTGGTTGTTGAGATTTACTCGCCGTTTCCGTTCATATTTTAAAGTCATTCTCAAGAGAATTGGGTTTGAAAGAAATGCATTAATGTTGGACTGTTTTGAAAATGAGTTAGCCAAAACGTCGAAACAAATTTCGTCCCCAAGAGGGTTAGTGGCGGGGCATGTCGAGTACTTTTTTTTTTCAATCGCTTTTGACGTCATTTCAAAAAAAATTTTTGATTTAAAACTTAAGAAAATTTATATCATTTCTTAAAACAACGTTTTTTTTTTATTGTTAATGGATTTAAATTGTCCGTTAAGAATTATAATAAATTATCCTTTTATATACTAAAAAGTTAAAAAAAATTAAAGAATATCCTTTCGCCCTCCCTTTTTTTTGTTTATTTATTTAAACAACTCCGGTGTGTAATGTTGTAGAATAAATGGCAATGGAATAGAGATTTTCTAAACATTAAACAGTTGATAAGTTTTGCAAAAGAGAGAGAAGTCAACTGAATAGAATAGAAAAAAAAGCGGAAGCGGAAAAAGGGCTTTCCGATGACCACCCGACAGAGTCACCCCCCCCCCCCCTCCTCTCTTTCTCATTAGTTAAAGAATAAGACCACATTTGGATAGAGGGAAAAAAATCAAGATTTATATTCTCAAAGGCAAGACAGAGATTTCATTATCGTTAAAATGTCAGCCCGGATTTTTTTAAACAAGTCTTATTTTTTTTTTTTTTTTTTATTTATGCTTTTCCACAAGTTGAGTAGAATTACGTCATTGGAAAAAGAGTTGAATCTTTTAGTGCTCATAAAGGAAAGGGGTTTACATGGGCGTCCGCAGGGTGTGGGCAACCAGGCACTTGCCCCCCCCTGGAAAATTAAAATGATACAAAAAAATGTATAAAACAAAAAAAAAATACAAAAAAAACCTTTCACAGTATACATCCTCCTTGCCGCGGTGAGAAAGCTTTAAATACTAAGAGATGTATAACATTTTTAATATCAAAATACGTTTTTTTAACTTATCTGGAAGTGACTTGCCCCCCCCTGCAAAAAATCCTTGCCCCCCCCCTGCAAAAAATCCTGCGGACGCCCTTGGGTTTTATATATTATTAAAAATTTTCTATTCAAAAGTATTTTTATCAAATGTAACAAAGATAAATTCAGTAAAAAAAGAATTAAAATTTTATTATATTATATCTTCCAAAAGAATACAAAAATTCTTTCAAGGGGTATTTTGTAAAATTTTTACCGCTCCCCTCTATCCTTAATTAAAAAAATATTTTTATATGTACGTAAATTAAATTGTATGCTGGGTATGAGAGATTGGAGTCGGGAGGAATAAAACCAGCGTTTGTCGAACACCTTTACACTTTTATTTTAAGCAGACGTTTCGGTAACCATAACGGATGTCATCTTCAGTGCCAATGAAAGTTTATTAAGGTGTCCTTGTCATATATGATAGTATTGTAATGCATAGAAAGCATCAGCCTGAAGCGCTCGGTAATTGTTACCGAAACGTAATTGTAAATTCGAACCATTCATTATAATCCTTGATATTAATATTTTCTTCGGGCCATTTTTCTTAAAAGTAAAAAAAAATATACCTATAAATTTGCGCTGTACAATAAAAGTTTATAATTTATACTTTGTTACCATGACAACCATTTCTCCTATGAAGTACAAGAGTAAAGTGTGCTTCAAACAATTTCAAGTGCAAATTGAGAATATACATTTTAAAGAATCTAAAAAATAATGGATTTATAAAATTTAATCAAAATTGAAGCAAATTTTGAGAGAATTGAAAAATAAAAAAAGCGCAAAAAGTACATCAATAAAGTAGTAAAGTAGTACTTTTTTGGCCGATTTTCAAAAAGCTTATTTTCACGCCTAAGGACTTAAATATCCAACTTCTAAGCTGTCTTCGTTCTTAATATATTTTGTTCACAAACACTGACAGTGGGACCCACAAAACGTGTATTTTCATCAAAATTTGTTCATATAATTTTTTATATGACCGCAATACTTTCTCTCTATAAATAGAGAAATTAAGTCTATGTGAATATCAAATATTTGAGAAATTGATTGGCAGAAACAATTCATTCCGATCTAATCATGCTATAATCCACTAATAGCCGTGCTTATTTTAATAATTATTACATTTTAACTAGAGTAAGGGGAGGGGGAGGGAGTGGTGTGGTAGGTAGATTTGCAGAGCCGCAGGCGCATTTCCGATAAATCAATAGAATTATTGTTTTATGAATCCCCTAAACCCTCCAGGGCCATAGATAACTCACTCTAAACATGAATTATTTGTTTTCTTTGCTTTTTAACCTAAAGAGAGAAAGTATCGCAATTTGTTTCGCTTTTATTTCCACTCTCTTAAAAGGAAAAGAAAAGGGTTCTGAAAATTAACCTGGAATAAAAGAATCGAGCGTTTATTCAATTAAAATTTCTATCAACGAAATTGGAGATATGTTAGTACTTAAGAAGATGCATTGAGTAATGGTGTTAAAATATACAAAAGTGAGCCTTTTTCTTATTTATTTATTCAATTTTTCTAATACTGTACTTAAAAAAAGATTGATACGGAAAATTTGCAGATTTTAATGCTGAATTCATCTCGGAATTTCATTCATTGTTTGAAGGCATATGTCGCACCACAAAAGCCTTGGGCTTAGGCAACCAAAATGATTAGCCGTTGGAGGTGTTTTCTTAAAAGTAGCTTTTCCCCTTCAGTTGCATTAAAAAAATCTGGTGTGACTGGCGCACAGCACACAACTTTCTCTTACCTTCGGTAATCGAAAGTTGTGTACTGTGCGCCAGTCACACCAGATTTTGTGTCGACATGTATTTAGTTTCCGACAGTACTGTACATTCGATTTTCAAGATGTAAAATTTATAAGTATGGCAAAATATTTATATTTTGTTACCATGGCAACCATTTCTCCTATCTTTTCTATGGAGTACAAGAGTAAAGTGGTCTTAAGAAGATTTCAATGACAAAATGAGAATATACATTTTATAGAGAATCTAAAAAATAATTGATTTTTTTAATTAAAAAAAAAATCGTTGGAGCGAATTTTGAGAAAATAGAAAAAAACTGAAAAAGTACATCAATAAAGTACTAGTACTCTTTGGTCAATTTTGTTCAAAAGCTTCGTGTCACGTCCCATGGGGTACCTAACTTAAATATACAATTTCAACCTCCTAGCTCTTTTCGTTCTTGAGATATTTTGTTCACAAACAGACACACACACACACAGACAGACCATGTCGCGAAAACCACTTTTTTGGATTCTGGGGACCTCAAAACGTGAAGATCCATCAAAATCCCGACATCGAATTTTTGACATGAATCCAATACTTTATATATATTAACATAAATATAGAAGTAAGAGAAAGTAAAAAAGATGATTTATTTATTTTAAAAATATTGGTTTGGTGCCCGAAGTATGCCCGCAAGAAGCCATTGATGTCTTCGGCGCCGCCCCCTGGACCCCCTTGTGGCTAAAACACTAAAAATATTAATATTTAATTATTTTTCAAACTTACTGTACATAAAAATAATTTTTTTATTTTTAAGTGTAGACTAAAATTGCTAGAGATATTAGAATTTAAAAATAAATGTGTTGGTTGTTTGGAGGGCACTCAATTCAAAGGATACATACAATATGTTCTCAGGCTTTGGTTAAAAACTCCTTTCCCGACTCATGGCTCATTATTTATTAAATCCACGATCTTGGTTCGGGAGTGGGGGAGGGAAGTCTCACGTCTATTCATCAATGCTAATGAATAAGGAAGGCAAGAAGAAGAAGAAGAAGGACGTTGTCGACCTACAACCCACCAACCAACCAACGACCAGGGTCTTTACTTTCCTTTGGTGACTGACAAACGACCTACCCTTCAAGGAATGACTAATTCAATACCCCCACCCTCCTTCCTACCGCCATGTCACCATCTACATACACCCACAATTAATACTCGCCTCTCTTTTCTCATTCGCAAAAACTTTTCTTCAATCAACATTGTTAGAGAGTTTTTAGTATAAAATTAAAAACTAGACATTAAGGGGCGCGTCTCGGGGTGCTAATTTTGGGACTTTCCAGCGGCCACAATTTTGAAGCTATCGACCTCAAATTTTTTTTAAATTAAAGCTATTTAAAATATCTACAACTTATAGAAACCCTTTTTTTGATTTTCGAAAAAAAAAAAAATTTTTTTTAGATTAATGGCATTAAATAAAAGATATTTTAAAAAAAGGAGCTCTATAAGTTGTAGATAATTAAATTAGTAATCATTGTGTTAAAGAATAATTAATTTTTTGCCTTTAATTAATTAGCTGGAAAGTCTAGAATGAAATGGAACAAGTTGCGTGTTATCCAATGGGGAACACTAACGCCATCTGGTGCCGCCTCGAGTCAATCGTGTTTTAACGGTTTTCCGAGACGCGCACCTTAAAGAAATATGTTAAGTTGGCCGCTATTTCAAAAAAAAAAAATTAAACACTTTTTTTTTTGAATACCAAAAAATTTGGTGTATTAAGCACACATTAAACTTTATCTTACCTTCGGTAATAGAAAGTTATCTGATGTGCTGTTCCACCAAGAGAGATATATTTATATAGTCTATAATTTTCGTCAGTAGACCTACATCAGAATCCTAGAAGTCAAATTTATAAATAAAAATAGGAAAATATTTATTTTTTGTTTTCATGACAATCATTTTTCCATCCTTCCTACAAAGTACAGGAGTAAAGTGTGTTTCAAACAAACTTGAGATTAAAATGAGAATATACATTTTAGTTTCTAAAAAATAATTGATTTATGAATTTTAATTCAATGAGTAAATTTTATGAAAATCAAAAAAAAAAAAAATTCAAAAAGTACATCAGTAAAGTACTGGTATAGTTCTCTGGCCGATTTTATTAAAAAACTTTGAATTACATTTCAGATATTTAAGATTTAAATATCAAATGTCAACATCGTATTTATTTTCCTTCTGGTGAAATCTTTTACCACACTTAGAATAGAGATGGAAAAGGCGCTCGGAAAGTTGATTTTCGATTTTGGAATCGACTTGATATTTTTCGATTCTCGGAATCGATTAATCATTTTTGAAAGTCGACTTTTCGACTTTCTAGTCAACTTTTTAAAAATTCTATAACTCGTGCTTAAGAGTTTACTCAGTAAATGTTAAATATATTTATTTATGTATAATATTAGAATTATTAAGTATTTAAACATTTTATTAAAATACAACACACACAAATATTGTTTTCAATATTTTTATAAAAGAGTATTCTATCCAGAAATTGCACGTGATCGGCACCGAATATTAAAATAAAATATGGAAATTGATTATCAAAATAATACATTACAATTGAGGAATTAAGAATGCCACATAGTTCACTAACCGATCTTAGAAAGCATGTTTATTGGTGTGTTATGTGAAGGTTTTAAAAGAAAAATGAAAGTCAATCAATGAAAACGTTACAAACTATTGGATACTAACAAGTATTGTAAGAAAAAAGTCGAAGTCGTCCAGTGAGAATCGATTCTAATCGACTTGAAAGAGTTTCAATTCGATTCTAAAAAGTCGATTATTTTCAGTAAAAGATCGATTCTTGATTAAAGTCAGAGTCGACTTTTCCATCTCTAACTTATTGTTAGACAGACCCTCAAAATGTCCTCATTTCCATCAAATCGAATGTTAATATAATATAGGCGAGAGAAATTCTTTTTTTTTCTGTGTGCTTAGTTATCCCACATAATGCTATTATTTTTTATTATGGATTATGCATTGTATATTTAGCGAATTGAAAATCGATTTCCAATAAAAATAAATAAATGGAGATTTGAAATGGACATTTAAAAACATTTGAACTATTAATAACGTATTTATTTATTCAAATGATAATTAATATATTTTCAATGCACTAGAGGCAGGCACGAATTCACTTTTCAATATTTAATAACATTTCTATAAACTGTTGCAGGTAGTTTTTTTATTTTATCACAATTCAAACGTAATGTGCGATAATACCCTTGCAGAGTGCAGAGGAAGGTAGATATTCTATCAATCCTATCATATTCAATGAATCAGCAGTTAAATTTTAGATAAAGATCATCATCATCATCATCATGTCTCATTCTATCAGCAAACAAACCACTATGGGGTCTATATGTGTGCCTAATTCCATTCTAACTTTAGTCTAGACTTAAAAAATGTTTTTTATAGCAACAACAATGAACATTTTTTGTTCTTTCGGCATTTTAGGCCACATTGACTCTATACAATACTCATTATTTAATGATATACACGCATGTGGGGGTCCAGGCATATTTATTTATACAAGTTTTCTAATTTGTTATCAAAGTCTTTTATCCATTCTCTTCTATGCTATTTTGAGGAGGGACTCTATCAGCACCGATCGCTCAGGGGCCCATGTCTTGTGGTACGTGGATGGCGACCTAGAGCTACCCGAGCTAGGACAGGCAGTCCTTCAGCTCTTTGTATGTCAGTCTCTTCCTCCCTGTTTCATTTAAATCGATTTTATTGATATTTTCAAAGTTCATCAAGTCAAGATATCAAAGTCATTTTGTAAACAAATATGTCTTTAATTGCAATCTCCCTCTCCATCTCTCGGTCGAATAAAAAAGCAATATTAATTTTTGAATTTGTGTAAATATCCTGAATAAATAGGGAAAAAAATGAGAGTGGTCTAAAAGAAGCCATTTCATTCATTGCAAACAACAAATAGGCTTTTTATTTCTCTTTACTCATTTATTGCTACCAGCTGCGTAGGTTGATTTAGGCGGGTTCAGACGGAGGTTGTTGTCTGACTTCGCCTCTTTTTTTTTAATGAACCTAAGAATGTTATATAAGCCTCTATGTATATATCGACCCTGTTACGCATTAGTGTGTCAAGCGCCATCTACCGAGTTTTGAGAAAATTAACATTAAAGTTTTTTGTTTTCATTGGATTATATATAATTTTTTTTATCAATTGTGCAAGTAACATTAAATATAAATTTTTTTAGGGCATATTTCATAAAAAAAACTATTAATTATAGCATTTGAAACAATATTCCGTGCTTAACTCAATTTTTAATTTTTTTTGGCGCTTGACACACTAATGCATAACAGGGTCCATATATATATTTTTTTTTATTATTCTCTCAGCTAGCGGCCATCGGGGTTAATGAAATAATATAAATAGTAAGAATATTAAAATAAACATAGCAACAATATTGATAAAATCAAATAAATAGCAAAAACATTAATAAAGAAACGCTGATAGCAAAAAAACAATTAACAAGTCTATAGTTGATGGTCTGTTTTTTTACAGCTTGATATTGCTGGTAGTGATGTACAGTGAGGGACAATATTAAGTCCCACCCATGCGTTTTCTATTTGTGATTATTTAATTGTTTTTATAAAAGAAAATGAAAATCTTTATTGGAAATTTTCTAGGTTTGAACCATGAATGTTTTCATTAAAAAATATATAATATTTTTTGAAAAACAATGAAATAATCACAAGTAGAAAACGCATGGGTGGGACTTAATATTGTCCCTCACTGTACTTACAGAGAAATGAAATTTTTCGATGTGTCTAGCTTTGGCTGATTATTTGAAGAGATTCTTTTGTTATTTCGTTATCATCATAAATAGGCCTAAACGAAATTTCCAAACAATTTTTTCGAAAATGCATAAAAAGGAAAGCATCGATGCATGAATATGGTTTCCCTCTCGTGACGTAATCAATGAGCTGATAAAAGGTGAGCGCCCCAGACACTTTGTTCTTATTTTGACAGGGTGTATGTCACAAAGAACAATGAGCTTTGTGAATTTGTTTAATTTTGTAAGAGAAATATTGCAACCAAAACAAAAAACAAAAACAAATCAGAATAATAATGGCGTTCTGTCAGAAGAAGAGGAATTTATTTACCTTAAGTTATTTGTTTTCCTCTCTCCTTCTCTTTCCTTTATTTATTTATTTATTTATTCATTCAGTAAATTCGTGTGTCAAGTTGATGCGGTTGACATTTCTAATCAATAATTCTTTACATTCACTTGAAGTATCATCCCTTAAGGACGAATCGAATAAATCAGCAGGTAAATCCTTCCCATTAGTTCTTCTTCCTCTTGCAAGACTGGCTGCCAAATCTTTTTATTTTAGCGAAATTCCCATTTATTGTACTTGTCAATATTTAGGCCTATCTTATTGGTTTAGATGACACCGGGAAGTCAACGCAATCATCCTAAGCCTTTTTTTTTTTATTTATTTATAATCTGGCTGTCTCCAAATCCCTGAATTTTATTTTAGTGGCAAAATTAAGATCTCTGTATTTTGTTTTATTTTAATAAAATCATAATTACTTTCTCTTATGTATTTGAGTCATTCTACAAAAATGTGTTAAATAGTTTGAAAAGAAGAAATTAATGGCTGAGTGGTAATTAACAGGAACAGGTAGATGAAGGCAGCCAGCAAAGAACAAAAACTTTATTTAAATATCGTCGACGTTTCGGGAACGCATCCTAGGAAGAATTGTAGTAGCTACTACAATTCTCATAGACAAACATACATTTAATGGTATATGCAAATTTCGTATTATAATTTGTATGACCTACATGTATCAATCTAAACAACATTAACAATTTATCGTAAGTCTTTTGTCATGTTTTGTTTTAAAAAAAAATACTTGTAAAGATTAATTGTAATTTCGCCTGTCTAACACCAAATAAATTGTTCGATGACCCTAGGTCCTGAAGATGGGAGCGATGTGTTCCCGAAACGTCGACGATATTTAAATAAAGTTTTTGTTCTTTGTTGGCTGCCTTCATCTACCTGTTCCTGTTAAAAATGTGTTAACTTCGCGTAATCGCAAATAATTCAGTGACTTTTTTATATCACTTAATAGAAAAAATTAATAATTTTTTGGCACACATGATAAATATTTTTTAAAAATTTAACCCTATAATGTCAGCCCCCTGGCATGCACCTGCTCAAAAAGTGAATATTTAAATGCAAATTTATTTTAAACTATTAAATTCATATCATTATAATCCATATCGATATATATTTTAAATAAATTTACATTAATTTTTTTTATTTCAAAGTTGCATACCTCGAACCAGGTGTCAGTCCCTTGGCTTTTGTTAAATTTGAAAAATATCTGATATTACTGATAGTGTTGATAAAATAATTATCTGTTTTATATAAGTTTACGGTGTAAAGATGACATTGGTGCCCAAATACCGGGCCTTAGCCATCTTTTATTGTTATTTTTATGTCGAAAATCAGCATGTAAACACTCATTCGTTTCGTCAGTCCCTAACTAATTGTAATATTTTGGAAATTTATTAATTCAACAATATACTGAATTTGCTCTCTTTTCATTGTTATATTTAATATATAAAAAAAAGTATTCCATATCAATTAGCAGATTTTACTTTCTCTTACCTCTATATATGTTAATATATATAGAGAGAGAAAGTATTGGGATCATGTCAAAAATTCGATGTCGAGATTTTGATGGATATACATGTTTTGAGGTCCCCTGAGTCCAAAAAAAGTGGGTCCCGCAAATTGGTCTGTCTGTGTGTGTGTGTATGTATGTGTGTGTGTGCTGTGTGTATGTGTGTGTGGACAGATTTTTAGCATGAAGGAGTTGAGCTAGCGGATTGAAATTTTATATTTAACTTAGGTACCTTCTGAAGAATCTCAAAATAAGCTTTTGAACAAAATCGGCCAAAAAGTACTAGTACTTTACTGATGTACTTTTTCAGTTTTTTTCGATTTTCTCAAAATTCCCTCCAAGGATTTTTTTTAAAATTCATAAATGAACTATTTTTTAGATGCTCTTTAAAATGTATATTCTCATTTTGCCGTTGAAATCTTCTGAAGACCACTTTACTCTTGTTCTTCATAGGAAAGATAGAAATGGTTGCCATGGTAACGGAATTTAAATCTTTTTCTTTTTATTAGACTAAAAATCAATTATTATTTAAATTCCCATTTTTTTTAAATTTATTTGTGTCTTTAATTGTTTCAAAGAAAACATATATGTCTCTCTCTCACTTGCAAACATTATAGTCTGTCTCTACTCTTTTTAAATTCCCTTTCCACCTTATCTTCGCATAGGAACAATGTTAATTTCCTATAGGGATTTGTATGTTAATTTCGATTCAAAAGGGGGTCCCCTTTAGAACTTTTTAGGCATTTAAAATTTTTTTTTCCAATTCTTATGAAATTTTGTATTTATTTACGATTCTATATTGTGTATAAAATGTCCAAATATGAGATTAAAATTTTGAAAAATAACCATAGTTTATTTGGAGCAGTCAACATTTAAAATGCAAGTTTGAAACTAAGGTGCTATCGGAAACTAAATATATCTCGACACAAAAAATCTGGTGTGACCAGCACGGTGCACAACTTTCTCTTACCGAAGGGTAAGAGAAAGTTGTGTGCTGTGCGCCAGTCACACCAGATTTTTTGTTTTAATTCAAAAACGTCAGTCAGTCTCCTGGAGTGAGTCAGTCCCCTGGAAGTTTTTCAGCCGTAAAGCCAAGAGGCTGATGAGCTTTAGAATTCGACCCCAAAGTTAACCCAATTTTGTAGAATGTCCCATAATGTCAAAAATTCTATGTCGATATTTTGATGTAAATACACGTTTTGAGAGAACACAACTTTCACTTACCCGAAAGTAAGAGAAAGTTGTCTGCTGTGCGACTAGTCACACCAGATTTTTGAAAATCCGTTCAGTGGTTAAAGAAGTCTATGCGTTACAAACAGATATCCATTCTCTTTTATATCATAGTTTTTCAATGTTTCTATTAGGAAACTATTAAATTTGTTTTCTGTTCCTTCGCTCATTTTTAGAAAATTTTTAACCTAGTTTTAAATCTGGCATTTATTCTTTTGTAGAACGAAAAAAGACGATACGTAACTCAAAAGACTTTCTTTCTTCTTCTTGTGACCCAGTTTTATTTTTTTTTTTGTTCCGATATCAAAAAATATTTTATTAAAGGAATGCATACACTCTTAAATAATTTTGGTTAAAGATCTTCCTTGGTGTTAAAGCGAATTCTTCTGTCGTCTTTGAAATTTATTAAAATGTCTGGTTAGTGACTTACGAGTTTTTTCAAATCTAGTTAAGCTAATAAGAGCCTAGATCGTAGTTATCTAGCTAAGACCCAAATTCGGTATAAAGGGTGAAATTAAGAACTTGGAAATTTTTGTTAAAAAAATTAATTATCTTTAATTAATAATTTTTATAAAAATTATGCCTTTATTAAGTTGCTAACTTCACAAATCTTTTATTATACCTCAGAGAGCTAATTATATGTGAAAAAACTCATTCTTTTTTAACTCGAAGGTTAAGCCTGTTCTTGTTTACTATATCGTTGAATTGCTATTAGTCAGATAATTTTGCTAGTTGATTAGGACTGAAGCAACCGGCACTTAATGCATAAATAAAAATAAGAAAATTCGGGCATCCTCTTCGAGTTTTTTCTTCCAATCTTCTAATTAAATATATCTTTTCCTACATATTTCAAAATGATAAGAATTTAAAATGCATTTCTTTTATCGTTCATTCTCATTCTTCTTTTTACTTTTTTTATTTTCATTTATATTCAATCCTAAATCGATTCAGAGGGTCGGTCATTAGCGCCCCGAGAAGCCTTAAGGGTAAATGTGCTGAAAAAATGAAAATAAAAATTCACGCTAATTTGAGTTCAAGGAACAAGAATTACTAATTTTTCTTTGGCATGTGAGACAAAGAGTACTACTAGTACTTTACTGATGTACTTTTTCAGTTTTTTTCGATTTTCTCAAAATTCACTCGAACGATTTTGATTAAAATTCAAAAATCAATTATTTTTTATATGCTCTTTCAAATGTATATTCTTATTTTGCCATTTAAATCTTTTGAAGCACACTTTACTCTTGAACTCCATAGGAAAGATAGGAGATTAGTTTGCCATGGTAACAAAATATATTTTCCCATGTTTATAAATTTTTACTTTCTCTTACCTATGTATATATGTAATATATATATATAGAGAGAGAAAGTATTGGATTCATGTCAAAAATTCGATGTCGAGATTTTGATGGATCTTCACGTTTTGAGGTCCCCTGAATCCAAAAAAGTGGTTTTCGCGACATGGTCTGTCTGTGTGTGTGTGTGTGGGTGGGTGGGTGGGTGTGTGGGTGTGTGTTCAATTTTAAGCATGAAGGAATTGAGCTACAAGGTTGAAATTTTATATTTAAGTTAAAAACCCCCCGGGACCGGAAAAATAAGCTTTTAATCAAAATCGGCCAAAGAGTACTAGTACTTTACTGATGTACTTTTTCAGTTTTTTTCGATTTTCTCAAAATTTGCTCCAACGATTTTTTTTTAAATTCAAAAATCAATTATTTTTTAGATTCTCTTTAAAATGTATATTCTCATTTTGCGATTGAAATCTTCTGAAGACCACTTTACTCTTGTATTTCATAGGAAAGATAGTAGAAATGGTTGCCATGGTAACAAAATATAAATATTTTCCCATACTTATAGATTTTACATCTGAATTCCAATGTTCCGTACTGTCGGGAACTAAATATATGTCTACACAAAAAATCTGGTGTGACAAGCACAGTACACAACTTTCGATTACCGAAGGTAAGAGAAAGTTGTGTGCTGTGCGCCAGTCACACCAGATTTTTCATCTTGAATTCTAATATATCGGCGGAAATTAAAGATATCTCGACACAAAAAAAAATCTGGTGTGACAAGCACAGAAAACAACTTTCTTTTACTAAAGGTAAGAGAAAGTTGTGTGTTGTGCGACCACTCACACCAGATTTTTTATTTGTTTTGTTTTAATATTTCAATTTATATTTAAAATAAGTGAGATTATATAGGCCTAATAATGGCCAGGCCGCTCCCCTCTAATTCTTTCATCGTCATTTGAATAGAGGATGCAATTTTATTCCAATTAAGTGACGACTCAATGCAATTACATGTTTTAATTTAACATTGGACGTTGGCGATGGCGGCGGTTTGGATTTAATCGAATCACAAGCCGACGACGACGACGACGACGTTAAATGATTAAAATTCCCTTTTACTTTTTAATCACACACTGTTGAGTCTTTTGAAATGGATCCAATTGATTATTAATAATTATTAAGGCGACTTGTAATGGGAAATTAATAAAACTGGCGTTGTCAGTACATAATCGATTTGGGATAAAATTATCTGAAAAATTTAATCGATTTTGTTTAAATTTTTACTTTCGCTTACCTCTATATATATGTTAATATATAGAGAGAGAAAGTATTGGTTTCATGTCAAAAATTCGATGTCGAGATTTTGATGGATATACACGTTTTGAGGTCCCCTGAATCCAAAAAAGTGGTTTTCGCGACATGGTCTGTCTATGGGTATGTGTGTGTCTGTCTCTGTGTACTTTGAACAAATTATCTCAAGATCGAAAATAGCTAGTAGGTTGAAATTATATACTAAGATTGTATTTATGTGAGTTTCACGAGGGTTAAAATGTTCCACTTGAAACCCACATCGCAATCCTTAAATTTAATGAAATTATATATTTAAATGTTGGGTATCTACAGCCACTAACTCAACCATTATATATTTAAGTTAGGCACCCGTCTGGCACGTGACCCGCTTTTGGACGAAATCGACCAACGAGTACAAGTATTTTACTGATGTACTTTTTCAGTTTTTTTCGTTTTTCTCAAAATTCGCTCCAACGATTTTGATAAAAATTCAAAAATCAATTATTTTTTAGATGCTCTAAAACTTACCAAAGATAATAGAAAGATGTGTGCTGTGGGACCAGTCACACCAGATTTTTTGTATAGGAATTTATGTGCAAAAGTGACTTTAATTAATTAATTAAATTTGTAACCGAAACCGATCATAAATTCTCTAAGATAGATGATAGAGAGTTTCACTTGTAGTAAGAATACACTGTAGTATTATATACGTATTTTAATTGGACAGCTGACTTTTGGGGGCCACCTATCCAACTGTCCAACTTAACAGCGGAAATATCTTCCTCTAAACTTACAAATTTCAAATGTGTTACGATTACAATACTTTCCTTGTCTACAATAAAAAAAAGGGGTTAATGAAAAGAATAAAAGATAAAGAATTCTTAGAAAAAAGAAAATTAATTGAAGTGAAGTGAAATTGTTTTCTCTCGAGCAAGAGTGGACCCAAATAAAAAGAGCAATGAGATCAAGAATTCTTATTATTATTACGCCCACATCCCCTAAGAAATTGCCAATTTAATTAAAAAAACGCAATAATAGATCATGCTGCCACAAACACACTCATAAGCAGCCTCTTTGAGACTTGAACTTTTTTTTAACAATTAGTAATAAGACAATTTTAGATTCTACTTCCCCTTAACAATCTATTACTTTCTCTTAACTACATGTATATGTTAATAAATAGAGAGAGAAAGTATTGGATTCATGTCAAAAATTAGAAAAATAAAAAAATAGATGAACCCCCAACCCCCCGGTCGGGGCGGAGAGTTAAAAAACGAATTATGGAATTTTATAGCAAGAAAAAAAATATCAGGGCGGCTTCTTTTAGAGAGAAATATTATTAAAATCAGGTGAAAGATAAATTCTAGGAGGGACGTCCCCCCCTTTGGGGGAGCAATAAACCTTTCTGAGGTCTGGAATACCATTTTTCAATTATTTACCCCTTAGAGAAGCGGCATTTTGAATTTTATTAAAATCAGGTGAAAGATAAATTTTAGGGGGGTGCGACGCCCCTGGCGGGGCTAATAGAACTTTCTGAGGTCTGGAATACCATTTTTTCAATTATTTACCCCTTAGAGAAGCGTCATTTTAAATTTTATTAAAATCGAGTGAAAGATTAAAAAAAAAATTTTAGGGGGGAGGGGGGCGTAGGATGGAAAAAACCTTACAAAATTTAGGGGGAGGAAGAATTTTTATTTTTATTTTAAAGATTTGATTGATATATTTTTGGTAAAGCGAGTTAGAACCTGCTTTACTATGAGAGATTTGTGAACCCCTGAGTGGGGTTCCTTCCCTTAATTTGATATAATCACACCCTAAAATCACCCTCGGAAAATTCTCTCCCCATTAAAAAAAACTCCATGAAAATCGGTCTAGTAGTTTCGGAATCTATGCGTTACAAACACACAGACAGACAGACAGACTTTGGTTTTTATATAATAGTATAGATAGTAAGTATAGATTTTATTATAATACTAAAACAACAAACGAACTTGCAACTATTAATTGAAATTATTGAAAAGTTAAATTTATAAGAGTAAATTATATGCTGGGGCCATCTATGAAGAGAAAAATGTACAAATTAAAATTTATTGAGTGTAAAAAATACAATAACGCCATCTTTTATTAAAAAAATATACTAAACATTACTAGAAATAGGTTCGATTATATTCGGAGCATTTCGGAAATATTCGGGTATGTGTAGACCATTTATAAAGAGGAATATATTCTGGGATTAATTAGTATCTCACCGGCTGCCGGTGAGTGATTATAGGGGGGGGGGGGATATGTCACTTTTGTCTCTATTTTCAATAAAAAAAAAAATTCTTCAATAGGCAACTGGAATTCTTAAATTATTATGAATACACGATATTAAATATTTTGAATGAATTATTGAATCTTAATGTGGAATTGGAGGTCTTGGATAGTTGTAGACACATGGATCGTATGATGAGATGTTGCCTCGTCGACGGTCATCATCCCACCGGCCCACCCAATATAGATACTTTTCTTATATATAAATTTAATTACCCGAAGCAATCGTCGCCGCATACCGAAAATACCCGATGACTACCGAAGGTCCGAAGTCATCGGGTATTTTCGGTATGCGGCGACGATTGCTTCGAGTAATTAAATTTATATATAAGAAAAGTATCTATATTGGGTGGGACGGTGGGATGATGACCGTCGACGAGGCAACATCTCATCATACGATCCATATGTCTACAACCATCCAAGACCTCCAATTCCACATTAAGATTCAATAATTCATTCAAAATATCTAATATCGTGTATTCATAATAATTTAAGAAATCCAGTTGCCCATTGAAGAATTTTTTTTTTTTATTGAAAATAGAGACAAAAGTGACATATCCCCCCTATAATCACTCACCGGCAGCCGGTGAGATACTAATTAATCCCAGAATATATTCCTCTTTATAAATGATCGACACATACCCGAATATTTCCGAAATGCTCCGAATATAATCGAACCTATTTTTAGTAATGTTTAGTATATTTTTTTAATAAAAGATGGCGTTATTGTATTTTTTACACTCAATAAATTTTAATTTGTACATTTTTCTCTTCATAGATGGCCCCAGCATATAATTTACTCTTATAAATTTGACTTTTCAATAATTTCAATTAATAGTTGCAAGTTCGTTTGTTGTTTTAGTATTATAATAAAATCTATACTTACTATCTATACTATTATATAAAAACCAAAGTCTGTCTGTCTGTCTGTGTGTTTGTAACGCATAGATTCCGAAACTACTAGACCGATTTTCATGGAGTTTTTTTTAATGGGTAGAGAATTTTCCGAGGGTGATTTTAGGCTATGATTATATAAAATTAAGGGAAGGGAACCCCCCTTATCGGGGGTTCACAAATCTCTCATAAGAAAGCAGGTTCTAACTCGCTTTACGAAAAATATATTAATCAAATCTTTAAAATGAAAATAAAAATTCTTCTTCCCCCTAAAATTCGACATTTAAAAAGTTCCCCCCCCCCCCATAAAATTATTATTTTTTTTTATTTTTCACTCGATTTTAATAAAATTTAAAATGCCTCTTCTCTAGGGGTAAATAATTTAAAAAATAGTATTCCAGACCTCAGAAAGCTCTATTAGCCCAGCCAGGGGGGTCCCCCCCTAAAATTTCTTTCACCCGATTTTAATAAAATTTAAAATGACGCTTCTCAAAGGGATAAATAATTTAAAAAATGGTATTCCAGACCTCAGAAAGTTCTATTATCCCGGCCAGGGGGGTCGCCAACCCCTAAAATTTTTCTTTCACCCGATTTTAATAAAATTTAAAATGACGTTTCTCTAGGGGGTAAATAATTGAAAAATCGTATTCGCGACCTCAGAAAGACTATTCGGCCCCCAAGGGGGGTCGTCGTCCCTTAAATTTTTCTTTCACTCGATTTAAATAAAATTTAAAATGCTGCTTCTCCAGGGGGTAAATAAATGAAAAATGGTATTTGTTAGAATATGAACGATAATAACAAGTGTCTGTTTTTATTGTGCTTGTGAATGTGTTAGTTACAAACTGTTTGTATACAGTTTATATATATTCGTTATATTGTTTTATAAATATTATGTATTCCAGTTAGTTTAAATAAAAGAAGTTCATTCATTAATCTGTACCTGATTAATATTTAAGGGATCTCTCCCTCATGTCTAAAATTCGATGCCAAGATTTTGATAGATTTACACGTTTTGAGGTCCCCTGAATCAAAAAAAAAGTGGTTTTCGCGACCTGGTTTGTCTATGTTTGTGTGTCTGTATGTCTGTCTCTGTTTAATTTAAACCATGAAGGAATTGACCTAGCTGGTTGAAATTTTATATTTAAGTTAGTCACCCTCTAGGGCGTGAAAATAAGCTTTTAATCAAAATCGTGCAAAAAGTACTAGTACTCACTGAAGTACTTTTGCAGTTTTTTTTTTCGATTTTCTCAAAATTCGCTCTAACGATTTTTTTTTAAATTCATAAATCAATTATTATATAGATGCTCTTTGTAATGTATATTCTTATATTGTCATTGAACTTTTCTCAAGACCACTTTACTCTTGTACTTCATAGGAGAGATAGGAGAAATATAGTAACAAAATATAAATATTTTCCCATACTTAAAAATTTTATATCTTGAAATTCGAATGTACCGTACTGTCGACAACTAAATATATGTCGACATAAACAAATCTGGTGGCGCAAGCACCTGTGCGACCAGTCACACCAGATTTTTTGCTTTACTGTCTCTATTGAAGAATACTTTCTACTCAACAGAAAAAGAAATTATATTTTATTATTCACATATTTCTTTCACTTTTAAAGCAATTTTTATAATTCTAATATTTCCCTTTATACTGCTTTGTTTTATTATTACAATACAAGCAGGAAATTTATTTAAATAAAAATTAGAGATTAGAGAGAAAATTGATGAATGAATTTTTAATTAAAGACCGATTGAAACATTGAAATAAAATAAAGGTCAATACTAATTTCAATTAATTCTAGAAAGAACCCTTTGAATTAAAAAGTAGTTGTAATCCAGATTGAGAGCCCTATTTATTGTACGTTTGTAACTTAAAGAAAATCTGGTGTGAATGATGTTCGCAAACAGACAACAAAATTGTATGAAATGCCTTCTCATCATATTTTTTTGTTTCGATGCATAGTTTCCGAGAGGTCACAGATTCCGTACCAATCTTGCCCCCTCCCCTTATTGCGATAAATGTACCCGTTTCAACTCATGTTCGAATGCCCAAAAATGGATATTATAGAGCCTCCTCGTTTTGAAACCTTACTTTATTCCAAAATGCATGAAAATAATCTTTATTTATTCCAAAACATTTGTTGGTTTTTTCACAAAGAAAATGATTAAAATTACAATTTTATTCTCACTTTAAACTCGTGAAGATCCTTTAACTGTCCCTTCTCTTTAACGTGTAAGGTATTATTTATGTTGCCTTGGTAATCAAATCATCCACTATATATATATACAATATTCAAGATATATAAACCCCCCCTCCCTCCTCCGTGACCGTGAGGTTAGAGGTGTTGACAAAAGTCAATATTGATAAACTTAAAGCCACTGAGTACGGGTTCGAACCCCAGGCAGTTCGATTATCTAGGAGATATTTTTTTGGACACAGGGGACCTATTTCCATTAAAATCTGACACGATCGCAATACCTTTTACATATACCGTAATAAGATAAATTTAAGTTGATTTTGAAATGACCAATTAAAAGCGGTTTATTTTTTCTTCTTTTTTTTTTAATATATATTTTTTTTTATTAATGAAAAGAAAAAAAATTGGAGGTTAAATTCCTTAAAGCCAACGTTAAACTCTTGATTAAGTTAGCCCCCTCAGTATCGTAAATATTCTTCTTTTTCGCGCAATAAATTCTGATATAATAATTTATATTATGGTAATATTTAATTTAATGAATATAAGGAGCGGAGGAGGTTTTAATTAATTTCGGTAAGCAGCCGAAGCAATTTAATTTAAAATTAATGAACCAGGTACGAGAGAGAGAGAGAGAGAGACGGCAGGTTCTATTATTACTTGCATAGTTAACCTCCTGCTTGCTAATTTTCTTAAAACTATTTCAATTTCATAGAAAAAAGAACCTCGTAGCCATCATCCACTGGAAATGAGGTTAGTCGATGGGGGGGGGTGGCATGCATAAACTGCGCGGATTAATGCATACGCTCTCTAAACCAAATTATATGTCGCCTAGATAAATAATTCGATGGATTGAATGAATTATGACGTCATACACATCGGACGCCATTGAAAGCAAATGAGATCATTATTTACAGACAAAAAAATTAATAAAAAAAAAAAAATGTAATTGGAGCCGACATGGATGGAAATTTATTATAATCATTTAAAGTATTTATTTATTATTTTGTGCTCTTTTAATCATTATGTTTATTTGTCTATAATACAAATCATAAAAATTCCAAAACACTAACATAAGAAAGCTCTAGCATAGTGGTAGAGTACTCGCTTCTTGTCCCATATGACAGAAAATTAATTCTGATAAATGAAGGGCGGAGCTATCGAGAATTTCGCTTACGAGAATTTTTTTTTAGATTTTTAAATAAAAAATCTGGTGTGACTGGCGCACAGCACACAACTTTCTCTTACCTTCGGTAATCGAAAGTTGTGTTCTGTGCTTCTCACACCAGATTTTTTGTGTCCACATAGATTTAGTTTCCGATAGTACGGTACATTCGAATTTCAAGATGTAAAATTTATAATATGGGAACATATTTATATTTTGTTACCATGGCAACCATTTCTGCTATCTTTCTTTGTCAACTGGTCTTCTGAAGACTTCAATGGCAAAATAAGAATATACATTTGAAAGTGAATCTAAAAAAATAATTGATTTTTGAATTTTAAACAAAATCGTTGAAGCGAATTTTGAGAAAAACTGAAAAAGTACATCAATAAAGTACTAGTACTCTTTGGTGAACTTTGATTAAAAGCTTATTTTCACGCTCTAGGTGGGTGCCTAACTTAAATATAAAATTTCAACCTCCTAACTCAATTCCTTCACACACAGACACACACACAGACAGACCATGTCGCGAAAACCACTTTCAGGGGACCTCAAAACGTGAAGATCCATCAAAATCTCGACATCGAATTTTTGACATGAATCCAATACTTTCTCTCTCAATATACCCCACATAATAACACCTATTTTGTTGACAAATCCTAACTAATCTGTTCCCAAGTATTCTAAGAGGCGAAATTCTTCCAAGACCTAAGATCCCCGTCTAGGCCTGCCTTACGTTTCTTTGGTGACAAATACCTCAGTTGAAAGAAACCTAAAAAGAAAAGATGTTTTTTTTTCTTCATAAAAAATATCTTAATATTTTATTGTAAAAGAAAGAATAATTCGTCGAAGATGATAGAGTTTCACTCTAAATGCCATGCATCATTTATCGTTGATTTGATGCAAAAGGGTTTCCCTTCTGATGTTTAAATCAACAATTTAATTTAATCCTACAATGTATTGAATGGCTATTATGTAGATTTTGTAAGTGCGGGTGTGTGTGTGTGGGTGTTGTCAGCTCATTGAAGGTTCGATTAGTGTCCGTTCTGGTGCTTTCACTTTAGCTGTGTTGGTAACATCAGAGCAGAGCCAACCTTTGATCAAATCAATACTTGTAGGCCTAGGCAGCGGAGCAGCAGGGCTGCCAGCCACCGTCAAAAAAAAAATACTAACATAAATTATTCATTCAAAAAAAAAAAAAAAAATGATGAATTTATAGAAATTACCTAAAGAGAAAAAAAAACATCTCATGCTTTTTTTTTTTAATTTTAATTAAGCTCCTTTTCTCCAGAGTGCTCATTAAATATTTCAGACTTTTGTACTCTCTTTTTTTTGTCAATTTAGCACAGCTACAAATTAAGTTAGCTCTTTTGTAATCTCATTCATAATAATCTCTACTAAAACGGAGATGAGAATATTCAATTCGATTGACCGTTTTACCTTTGGAGTCTCGATATTTTACCATTAAGGTGGCTCGGGAGCGAAGTGGTTACGCATGTTTTTCCTGATAAGATGGCGTAGTGTGTCATAAAAAGTATTCCCAAAAAATCAAGTAATTCAAAAAATTTGCCAAGAGATGTCAAAATGGTAGCTAATAATATTTAATGCATTTGGTTGATTTTCATTGATCTTTTAACAATAAATACTTTATAAATGTTATTATATATTATGTATCTTTTATAAAAGTAGAAAAATTTATAAATATAGGCCAGATATAGGCTAATAGGGGATCAGCTGTTACACTAGCCTGCCATCTATTGCAAGAATGCTGAACTAATTTGACAGTTGATTTTTAAATAAATCATCTAAGCTTATTTTAAAAATTTCTTAATTAATATGTGATTAATAATAACAATAAATTCATTTTTAAATTTAAAAAAAAAATTAAAGATTATTGGGACAGATTGTTTTTTTTTTGTTTTTTTGCTTGATAACAAAAAAATTAATTACGATAATTTTTTAATAAGTCATTAAAAAAATTATAGCTCGATGTCCCAATAATCTCTTATGAATTTAATTCATTTAAAAAAAAACCGCATTGAAAAATTCCTTATAATAGCCTAGTTTTTTTTTTAAATTACGTTTAGACGTCACTGCTGAACCCCCTTAAGCAAGTGAACAAACAATTCAATCAAGGTCAAACGATCTGGTTTTTAATCAAATGCATCCCTTTTTTTTTATTTCCAAGGTCATTAAACCAGAAATATTTTCTTCAATCACCCTCTACAAAATATTATAATTAATTTCCTTAGTTATCATCATCGCCCTTCAATCAACAAACAACTCAACGGGATTTCCTTTTCCGTTAATGAGTCCCTTGACGGTTCCTGTTGTTTGATCTAATTTTCAACATTCTTTGCCTCTTTTTTTTTTTCTTTTATTTATTTTTTTAAATTCACTTGTGTATTTGTAGAAATACTAAATGTATGAACAGGAAACAAAACAAGAAGAGAGAGGAGGGGGAGTTTCAAGAGGGCCTCATGTTGAGCCCTTTGAAAGACGCTGCCCGGAAACTGACTAACGAGAGAGAGAGAAGAGATTTGACAGAAATGAGGAGGAACCACTCAAAAAATCTGAACCATTTTATAACTAACCCTCTTCTCTCTCTCTCTGGTAATTGGGAAGCTCTAAATCCGAAAAAAACCGATGACGTCGATAAGAGAGAATTTTGTTCTTTATCACGCGTAGACCGATAAAGAGATCTTTATATACCCTATGTACTTTAATTTTACTTCAAAATATTGATATAAGTAAATACAAATATAAGAAAATTATAATAAATAAAAAATAAATATCTCGGTTTTTTTTTTAATTTTTAAATTTGAAATATTTTTTATCATCTTTGATGCCATTTAGACTTCGTCCATATTTATTCAATTCATTGATTGGTAACTTATTCAAATTGAAATAGAGATTTTTTCTGCATGAGACGGGATGCCCAACTCTCCGACCTCTAGAATAAGAGACAAGAACTCGACACTGTGCTAGTGCCAGAGGATGCAACTTCTATTTGCGCTCTCGGGCTTGTTCGTAGTTGGTGGTAGCGCGCCTGCCTTGTATACCAAGGGTCCGAGGGTTCGGATCCCAGGCAGTTCGATTTGGATACCAAATGGTCATAAATAAGAATGCCTGGACCCCCCAATTGATAAATTTGGCAAATACACTGGTATCGTTAAAAGTCTTAAATGGCTTAAGATGCCGAAAAGACTGTGTGTATGGATGTGTGAATGGGAAAAAGTGTGTGTGTTTTTTTTTAAACTTCTATTTGCTACAATTGTAAGCCGCTGTGATTATAATTTTTATCAATTGGAGGGTTACTGGTGGTCTCTGGAAGGTTGCAGAAAAGATGGCATATAATTTAATAAAATTTTATTTAATCTAACCAAACTGCTACTTGGTACTTGGTACAGTGAGGGACAATATTAAGTCCCACCCATGGGTTTTCTTCTTGTGATTATTTCAATATTTTTATAAAAGAAAATGTAAATCTTTAATGAAAATTTTCTAGGTTTGAACCATGAATGTTTTCATTAAAAAATATAATATTTTTTGAAAACAATGAAATAATCAGTAAACTGCTGATCGAACAATATTGTCCTCACTATACCATCATCAGGTCTAAAAATAAATTTAAAATACCCTAAAAACAACATCAATCATTTTTAAAAAACCATATAACCTTTATGATAATACTCTTTGACGCCGATCCTGTTTTGTGAAAATCAAATTGAAATTATTACATATACCGTAGGCCTTCAGTAGAATAAGATTAATGATCAGTGTAAGGAGTCCTATATCAATTAAATTTTTTAATTTTAAAAGAACATAGATCTTATATATTCATTTTTACTTTCTCTTACCTATGTATATATGTAATATATATATATATAGAGAGAGAAAGTATTGGATTCATGTCAAAAATTCGATGTCGAGATTTTGATGGATCTTCACGTTTTGAGGTCCCCTGAATCTAAAAAAGTGGTTTTCGCGACATGGTCTGTCTGTGGGTGTGTGGGTGTGTGGGTGTGTCTGTGTGTCTGTGTTCACTTTTAAGCATGAAGGAATTGAGCTATGAGGCTGAAATTTTATATATAAGTTAAACACCCCCCGGGACCGGAAAAATAAGCTTTTAATCAAAATCGGCCAAAGAGTACTAGTACTTTACTGATGTACTTTTTCAGTTTTTTTCGATTTTCTCGAAATTCGCTCTAACGATTTTGATTAAAATTCAAAAATCAATTATTTTTTAGATGCTCTTTCAAATGTATATTCTCGTTTCGCCCTCAAAATTGTTTGAAGCACACTTTACTCTTGTGCTTCATAGGAAAGATAGAAGAAATGGTTGCCATGGTAACAAAATATAAATATTTTCCCATACTTATAAATTTTACATCTGAATTCACTGCTCAAGGGCGGATACAAGGGGGTGGGGGTAAAGGGGGTAATTACCCCCCTGAGATTTGAAAAAATACCTTTTTTTTGCAAAAAAATTTATTTTTCACGTAAAATTTTAAAAATTAATACTTCAAAATTTGATTTGTATTTATATTCTGGCAAACAAGTACAGAATGCGCCTTTAAATTACTGAAATTAAGAAAAAATAGTGTGCTGTGCGACGAGTCACTCCAAATTACCCCCCCCGAGAAACACCTCTGGATCCGCCCTTGCTACTGCCGGGAACTAAATACATGTCGACATAAAAAATATGGTGTGACAAGCACAGTACACAACTTTCGATTACTGAAGGTAAGAGAAAGTTGTGTGCGCCAGTCACACCAGATTTTTATTTTTATT
>JAKCPI010030180.1:0-14986 GCA_023213315.1 Euborellia annulipes | reverse complement strand
TGCCACCAGTTGTGGCGGTCCCCTCTAACCCCTTCACCTCTTTTCTCTCCTTTTATTATAAATTTAAATGTACGGCCTCAAAACCACGCCAAATTGTGGGGATCGGCAACTAAGT
This sequence comes from Euborellia annulipes, assembly GCA_023213315.1. Taxonomy (NCBI): domain Eukaryota; kingdom Metazoa; phylum Arthropoda; class Insecta; order Dermaptera; family Anisolabididae; genus Euborellia; species Euborellia annulipes. The sequence goes on along the minus strand of JAKCPI010030180.1, from coordinate 14,871 downwards.
TGATAATCTACTACCTGGTGCCCCAATCACTTAAAATACTATAAGTAAAAAAATTATTTAGAATATGTGAGGTTTCACTAACAAAGTTGTAAATGAAAGAAATATTGAATTTCTAACTCGATATATAAATAATTTTTTACTTATAAATATGTTTCACGGAAAACCTACACCACTTTCCCTCCAAACGAAAAATACCTATCTTGCCGCCAGCTGCAGTGGTCCCCTCCTAGCCCCTTCCCTTCATTTGCCTCTGTGGCGGTAAACAGAAATCATTACCTTGGCGCAGGGGCGTATTTACGGGGGCCGAGGGCCCCGGGCCCCCCGAATTTCCCAAACACATATACATATATAGGGATATACAGACATCAGCGCAACAAATTTTTTTTTCGCAGGATGGACAACTTTGGTTCCGCAATAGAAAAAATGGTCCGCAAAAAATTTCGTGTGAAAAAATATAGTTTAAAAAAATTTTCCGCAGAAAAATTTTGAGTTCGGGCCCCCCCCAGAAAAAAATTTATACGTGCCCCTGCCTTGGCGCGGGGGCGTATTTAGGGGGGGGGGGGGGGCCGAGGGGAGCGGGCCCCCGAAATTTCCCAAACACATACATATATAGGGATATACAGACATCAGCGCAACAAATTTTTCGCAGGAAGGACAACTTTGGTTCCGCAAAAGAAAAAATGGTCCACAAAAAAATTTCGTGTGAAAAAAAATATAGTTTCTTAAAAAAAAAATTTTCCGCAGAAAAATTTTGAGTTCGAACTCCCGAAAAAATTCTATATACGCCCCTGCCTTGGCGACTTTATGTATATTTACATATTACAAAAATTCTGTTTGTAAATGTTTATATTAGAAATTGTTTTTTCTCTTTTTGAGCTTATTAAAAGTTATTATAATTTCTCTACACGTTGTTTTTAATTGCGTCTGTAGCTATCTATACCTCCTTTCCTTCACCTAGAGGGGACCACCGCAGCTGGCGGCAAGATAGTATTTTAATTGATTGGGGCACCAGGTAGTGGATTATTAACATAGTTGCCGGTCCCCACAATTTGGCGTGGTTTTGAGGCCGTACGTTGTGTGCTGAGTGACCAGTCACAACAGATTTTTTAAAGCCTTTTCGGCTTCTGATGCCATTAGTTCTATAAACTTATTAATGAAAATTTATAAGCTCAAAAAACGAACGAAATGAATTTATAGAAAATATCAGCATTAATTAATAAAATTTAATTCCTATGTACAGTTTAGATGAAAACTTAATTTATGAATGGTGTCTCTTTAAAAAAGGCGTATTCTTGTCATTTATTTATTTATTTATTTAAAGAAGACTTTCCAGCAGCTAAGGCCACTAAACTAAATAATTGAATTTTTTAATTAAAAAAAAAAAAAATAATAATCGTTCATATCTTTTACATAGCTCTTACTTATAGTCAAATACGTAGTTCATTTTTTTAAATAATAATATTTAAAATGAGCTTGAGTTTATTTAACGCCGATGTGGACCCTCCGTGGAGGTATTTCACATCCAGGCAACAATTAATAGAGCATGAGAGGCAATTAGACTAGAAAACCTTAAACTATACAAAATTTTTGAGTTTTATTGTATTTATTAAATATTCCCAACGCATTGTTGAGTTCATTTAAGGGACTTATATAAAATAAAATAATTTATATGTCTGCTTGTAATAGATATTTATGAAAATACTACAATAATTAGCTACAACTAGAGCAGCATTTTTGTCTTCAAACAAAATAAGAATCTTTAATAATCCTCCTCGTCTTGTTGCCAGGTGGTGTCGACTCTGCTGTTGGCAAGTGTCTTGTTTGTTGCTGGTCCATGGTCCACGCAACCGGCTGCTGCAAATCATGAAGCGATCACGCGCCAAGAGGCCTCTTAAGGGACACGGACTTTCCAGGGAAGAAGAGGATCCTCGCCTCGCCACTCTTAAGAGAGAGAGAAGAATTAGGACTAATGTCAGTTTGTTTGACATCATTTCGTTTTAAAGAAGACAATTGAATTGATTTGTCAATTCAAGGCAAGCTGGAAGGAAGAAGTTCCCCTTCTCCGCGAGTCAACACTCTTCTGCGACGGTGTAGAGGAATCTGGTAGCCATCGCTATCTCAGAATAAATGGCCTCAAAGAGAAAAAACGATAATTCTACGCAGTTACAAACACTTGCTACAATATTTGAAAAAAACAAAATCTAAATATGTCGGAATAAAGTTTACACTTTTGTAAAATATTACATTTTATAGCATGTGGCAGGATCCTAATCAGAAAATTTTTTCAGGGAGGGGGGGGATCGATAGGATTATAGGTAATCCCCCACTATAAATAAAGAATATAAAATATAATTTTTTTTAATTTCACTATCCTCTTTTCGGGGGGGGGGTGTTTGTAGCCCAATATCTCCCCCCTGGCTACGACCCTGGTACTAATAGTGGACTCAGGGCCGAATTTAAACAGCTGCACCTTGGGACCCTCACGATAAAAGATGTCTTTGTGGTGCGACCCAAGGGCGAATTCAAGGGGGTAATTACCCCCCCTTCAAGATTTGAGATTTTGATTTTTTTTTTGGGATGAAAATCGCAGCCTGGTGGATATTATTAAGAAAGATGAATAAATAGCATCATTAAATTCAGTATATATGAATTTAAAAAAAAGTAAAAATAAAATAAAATAAATAAATATCCTTATAAAGCATAAAACATATGTAATCAAAGATCTGTACTTTTTGTTTGTTAATTATAAGGTCCTGAAGAAGGAGCCGTTTTGGCCCCGAAACGTTGACTAATAGCGGAAGGAATTAAACCAAATAAATTGCCTGATCATCAGCTCCGGATTTATTTATTCATCTTTCTTTTTTTTTTTTTTTGGGAATTAAATTTTATTTTTAATATAAAATTTTAAAAGTTTGATTTGCAGGCTATATATATTCTGGTAAACAACTACAGAATGCACCTTTAAATTACCGAAAGTAAGAAAAAATTGTGTGCTGTGCGACTAGTCATACCAGATTACCCCCCCCCCCGAGAAACTCTTCGGGATACGCTCTTGTGCAGCCCACTAACAAAAGGCTAGGGCTTTTGTAAATAAAATTGTAGAGTGGACTAAATAGAACTCAATAGTAAGAAGATGGCTAATGGGAGTCTCCAAATTTTATTAATTGTGATTTTTATTATCACAGATTTGGTGTTGTCTCTGAGGGCACCCCCCCCCCTGGCAAATTCCAAAATATTGTATGACTTGTGGGATTAAAAACGACAAGATTACATTCCGATTAACTTTGAGAAAAACAAAAAACCTGTTTCACCTCTTAACTATCAATTGATTATTAAAACTTACAATTGCTTAGCTTTAAAGGTGTAGTTGAACCAATATTTGTATTATAAGATCTGATTACATTTAAAGTTAAAGGATCTTATCTAATCCCTATACGGATTACCAACACGTTTATACTCTAGCTCTTCGGAAGAAGGGTTCGTTAGGGACACCCCCAGTGGCGTAGCGGGCTAAACTCGCGCCTGGGGCACAATATCTTTTTAGCGCCTCCCCCCTCCCCATTCGAAAACCATATAATATTATATGTAAAATATACAAAATTATTATATTACACTGGCACTAAATTTAAAATATATTTTCCAGAAATCAATTATAATAAAAATAAAAATTATCCAGCAATTTTTTGTTTTGCGGACCATTTGGCGCCCCTTTGTGAGTAGCGCCCGGGGCATGATGATCCCCCTTGCCCCCCCCCTTTCGCTACGCCACTGAACACCCCGTCCTGAGTTTCGCAGATCCTTCGCCCGTTTTTATTTTTCTTATTCAAGAAATTTTATTTTCTTCTTCTTTTACGTATTTTAGGTCGGGAGGCCTGACAACGGAGAAAAGCAACAGTCACCACAATCGTTGCAGTTAAATGATGCCAAACGCGGCGAAAGATCGGGATTGGTGACCCCGAGCAATCAGCGTGTGGAACGTCCCCCGACACTCATCGATATTATGTATTTTAAAAATTTGTATAATAAATTCGAGCCCCTAAATGACCCCAGTAACCGAAAAGGTTTTTTTTTTATGCGAGCCAACGGTTAGTTATCAGTTGAAATTTAAAATTATATCTTTGATCGCCATGGAGATTTCTTCAAAGCAAATATAGCACCGAAAAAATTTCAGCTCTATTACTATTGAAACAAACTAATTTTCTTTTTGACTACCTCTACAATTTAAACACTTAGCTCTCAGAGTTACAATCTGTTGGCCCGTGGTTCGATTCCGGGGCGAGGCAGTTTTTTTTTTTTTCAAATATGTAAGTTAGTTCAGTAAATATTATTTAAAGATTCTTGATATCTATGGTATCAAATATTTATTCCAATAAATATATTAAAACCTACCACCTAGTCTTTTTTTTTATTAATTTATTATTTTCATAAAATCTGCCGGCGCTCTTCATTTTTAAATTTGCCTCCTGCCGATGACGAGTGATAGGTGTGTCTCTTGAATTGATTACAAAATCACCTGATATTCAAATTAAATTGTTCGGGGGGGGGGGACAAACTCTTTGGGGGAGGGAGAGGGGGTTCCTGGCTGTTTGCCTCTTCAGGAACAGGTTAAACAGGAATCTGTGCCAAGAAATTCGCTCGTGTTATGTTCTCTCTTCTCTTGCGAATTGGTAAGGCGCCGCCTGCGTCGCAAATAAATATTCACAATTTAATCAAAGAGGGAAATCGAGGACAAGCAGCAAAAAAATATTTAAAAAATATTATTGAATAATATTAATAAATAAATGATTACTTTCCGTTGGATTAATACGTTTGCTCTAACCAAGTAGGCTATATGAAACAGAAAAACGAATTGTTGATGGTCAAGAACGAACTGCGCATGCGCTTGAGCCTGTTTCAACAGATAGACTTGCAACAAATCAGCAGTGGCAGAGTAAAAGAGTTGGTTAGATTATTTAAAATTTTATTTTTTTTAATTCTCTATACAAAAACGTTAACTTTTAACATCTGAAATCAGCGTTAATTCATTTTAACACCTCCTTGTCTCAAATTGCTATTCTATAAGCAAAAACTTTAGTCAATAGTGTTAAAAATTAATGTCATGTCTAGATGTTGCCTTTAATATTTTAACGCCGTATTTAATGCATAAAAATGACGTCTTTAACCTAAAAAGTAAGGTTATGACTTTGACAACTTTGTAATAAAAGCAACATGTTAACGTCGCTGTTAAAACTTTGTTTAGAGAATAGTATTTTTTAACGCTGGTGTTATTACTTTACTTTTTAACATTCAATTTATGATGTTAAACTTTAACGTCTGTTTTTAGAGAAGAGACCTGCAAATGTATCAAAATTAGACCAAACTAATGTGGTACTTTAATTGAAGCCCTACGCGAATTAGTCAATTTTGTAAGAAAAAATATAAATATTTTTCCATACTTATAAATTTTACATCTTGAATTCTAATACATGAATATCGGTGGAAACTAAATAGCACGCCTATGCCCCGGAAAGGTGGAGATCCTGGGTTCGATTCCCGGGGGCCATGGGATGTTTGGCTCATCAATAAAAAACACTCACATGTCTTGTTAAATAAAAGAAACTAAATATGTCTCGACACGAAAAATATGGCGTGATAAGCACAGAACACAAAAATTACCGAAGGTAAGAGAAAGTTGTGTGCTGTGAGACCAGTCACACCAGATTTTTCTACTTGTCGTTTCATCTTTCAAAATTGTATGACAGTAATTATAAGATATTAGAAGCCAAAGGCTTTTTTTTTTTAAATATTACTTATGGAAGAGATAAGACACACACAAAAGACTAATAAGTATCGTTGTATACAAGCACTGCCTACAGCTATCAATCTATGGATGGGTGGCCCAGAGGGAGAAGGCAGGCGAACGCCGCTAGAAGACATCGATAAGTAGTTTACTATAAGAATAATAAGAATATCGGAGCCGAAAAGATTTTAAATAAATTTAAAAAAAATAAGAGTTCCTGTAAAAAAAACCTCTAGTATTTAGGCTTATATACGATTATATATTCTGGTGCACTCATCGAAAAAAAAATGATAGTTCTATATAATTTAGAAGAGATTAGAATTCAGTATTAAAGGGTATAGTAGGAATAGAAGGTATTAGAATTCGGTGCGATAAAAAATAGACGATATTCTCAGCTTTCCCTAGATTAAATTATTCCCTCTAAGCTAGAATACAAAGTATTTTTGATACCGTAATTAAAAAAAGGCAGGGTTCTTAATTTTGGAGTAAAATCACGGAAAATATAATAATGAGAAAATTCGAAGAGATGGAGGCCAATTTTGTTAAATTCCATGCGATTAACGCGGTCCTGCCGCAATATTCTTAAGCAGTGTTTCCAAACTGCGCGGCTGCTCTCGTTAAAATTTTCCTATATAAAATATATGAATTTTTCGCTATCAGTCGAAAAATTAACGCCAGGAGTTTTAATTATTTATTAAATAAATTGCAAACATAAGAGGCAGGGGCGTATATAAGGGGGGGCCGAGGGGGCCGGGCCCCCGAAATTTCCCAAAAACATATACATATATAGGGATATACAGACATCAGCGCAACAAATTTTTCCGCAGGATGGAAAACTTTGGTTCCGTAAAAGAAAAAATGTTCCGCAAAAAATTTCGTGTGAAAAAAATTTAGTTTCTTAAAAAAAAAATTTCCGCAGAAAAATTTTTGAGTTCGGGCCCCCCCGAAAAAATTTCTATATACGCCCCTGATAAGAGGTATATCAATGCGTATCTGAATTCGAAATGAAGAAAAACTATTAGCAACCTAAGGTTTGACTCTGAGATTTGCCACGAAAAAATTGTGATATATTAAGAGCTCCGGGAACCGAAAAGGTTTGGGAACCCCTGCTCTTAAGGATAGGCGAGAGATATAGCCCCTTGCTCTTTAAAGCCCTATTTAATTAGTAGTTTTTCTTAATTTTCTCATTTTGTTTCAGAGAGTCACAAGCATGTTTGTTGGGGCCCCCCAACCAGTTTTGCCTGTCCTTGTCATTTGCTCTACTCATTGTGGGAGCCTACAACCTCCGCCAAGGTCGCCAACAAATTTCAGCACGTGAATTTCAAAAAGAAGTGTAAAATTATTAAATATGTAAAATGTAAACCCTTTCCGGTTTTTGAGAGTTGATTTGAATGATGAATGATGATGCAACAATTGCAATAATGAAGGGCTCTGACGTCATTAAGTGCAATGCATTATTAAGAAATATCCTATTTCCTTCATTCCCTTTAAAAGTTCCTTAATTTTCCCTCGGAATTATTTAACTACCAACAAGAGCGTAGCCAGGGAGAGAGGCCTAAACAAGGAGGATATGCGTCGAGAATTGCCTATCGCCAAGCTGAAGGCGTTACAAATGCGTTACAATTGCAAAATTATAGAAATAAGTATAATTATTCTTTAAGGTAGGATGAATTTGTGAATTCATTTAGAGATAAAGGGGGTGCTAGCTGGTGTAGCGGGCTAGTGTGTCGGCTTCTACAAAGAAGATCCCTGTTCAAATCCTGGGCGTGATTTTTAATTAAATAAAATTATTTATTTAATGTAAACAAATCCTCAAGCATGCACTGGATTGGAATATTGGATCTCACTACAATAGCCCCCAGGCAACTTTACGGGAGGGAGTTGCTGTGACGTCCGTCGGTGCTAAGGGAGTCCCTCCTCAACTAGGGCATCCTCCCTATCATAGAAGAGGTTGGATACAAGGAACCAGAAATAAGGATTAGTTCACTAGCTAGAGATGAAAGCAGGAGGAGGAGTTAGAGATAGGAAATAATGTAACTTCACGGGGTGCCGGTAGATGGCTACGGTCAGAGGCCGGTTGGGTTTGAGGTGTGTGTCTTCGTGCACCAAAGCACCTCGGGTAAATAAACGGGGATCCCAATAGGAATTTCAAATAATCATATTGTAATTTACAGATAAAGTAAGTTTCCGAGTAATATTAATAATTATTTTAAAAGGAGGCGAATCGCAGGCAAAATCAGACAAGCATATACTCAGGAGATCTCTCTACAGTTCCAAGAATATGTTAAAATATTTCCTTCTAATCAAAATTATAGCAATTGTCCAACAACAACAATGACAACTTTGTGCCTAATTAGACTATAAGCCTAAAAGGACTGAGGATGGACGAATAAATTTTGTCCGAGACGCCTTCTTCAGCATTTGGCATCCAAGGAGTTATTTGCTGCTCCCGTTTTTGCTCTTTCCCAACTAGTAACATCAACAGCAACTTCCCTTCTTATCTTTCTAAAATGAAATTGAATACGTAAATATATTCATTTGATTCATAATTCAATCCTTTACAATTTATTTAATAAGGATTACGGACATGGCCGTAGGGGGTCCCAGGGATGGGGAGGGGTCCCTTCAGAAAACACGTGCCCCCCCCCCGCAGAAAAATTATGTGTTCCAATTTTTTTTGTCACTTTTCATTATTTTTACTTTCTCTTACCTATGTATATATGTAATATATATATAGAGAGAAAGTATTGGATTCATGTCAAAAATTCGATGTCGAGATTTTGATGGATCTTCACGTTTTGAGGTCCCCTGAATCCGAAAAAGTGGTTTTCGCGACATGGTCTGTCTGTGGGTGGGTGGGTGGGTGTGTCTGTGTTCAATTTTAAGCATGAAGGAATTGAGCTACGAGGTTGAAATTTTATATTTAAGTTAAACACCCCCGGGACCGGAAAAATAAGCTTTTAATCAAAATCGGCCAAAGAGTACTAGTACTTTACTGATGTACTTTTTCAGTTTTTTTCGATTTTCTCAAAATTTGCTCCAACGATTTTTTTTAAACTTCAAAAATCAATTATGTTTTAGATGCTCTTTAAAATGTATATTCTCGTTTTGCAATTGAAATCTTCTGAAGACCACTTTACTCTAGTATTTCATAGGGAAGATAGGAGAAATGGTTGCCATGGTAACAAAATATAAATATTTTCCCATACTTATAAATTTTACATCTGAATTCATATGTTCCTTACTGTCGGGAACTAAATATATGTCGACACAAAAAATCTGGTGTGACAAGCACAGAACACAACTTTCGATTACCGAAGGTAAGAGAAAGTTGTGTGCTGTGCGCCAGTCACACCAGATTTTTTCTTTATAAAATTAAAGTTGTTAAAGAATTATACTGTAGAATATCGTAAAAATATTATTAAGGGTTTTCCAAAATTTAAAAAAAATCAAATTTTCTAAACCTTTAGCCGCCGTTTTGCACCCCCTAAATCACAGCTCCAATTGGGCTGAAACTTTATATTTACTCAATTAAATATTTATTAATTCATATATCCGAAAAAATAAGGGTGTGCCGCCGGGAGTCGAACCACGGATCCTCCGATTTGTACTCAGAGTGCCCTACCTCTTTATATTTACTAAAGTCAGAGTCGACATTTCCATCCCTAGGATCCTGAAAATTTCAACCCTTAAATCATCTCAGAAAAAAATCTTAATGGAAGGAATTTTTAATAAAAATAATTTTAATTCTTTTTCTTTTCATAATGAAACCCAAAGGCCACTGGGCCCTCCACCACGTCGGCGGTCCTGCGTATGGATCATTGTTTTCGGAAAAAATTAAAAAATAGCCAGCATTTTGCCTTTGCGCTTTGTTTAAGATTCTTTTGCCTCGGATCCCGCGTTTTGGGCAGTTCCCAAACCAAAAATTTTTTCAATCAACCTAACTAATAAGGAGTCCCCACGGGTGGTGGGTCTCCGATTATTTTCAAACTCATAGGATTTGAAGATTAGTATCTGGACATCAATTTCCTAAAGCAGTACGATGCCCTGCTCAAGAACACTCAAGAAAATCGACTTTGAAGACGATCAAGATTTCATCAGTCCAGTAAACTAGGAATCGCTAGTTCTTGTTGGGAACATTCTTTTACTTTCTCTTACCCTATATATGAAATATATAGAGAGAGAAAGTATTTTATTTCAACTCTCTATCCGTATATACAGTATCTCCATGGGCGTAACTAGAGAATTTGGCTGGGGGGGGGGAGGCATGGGACCAGCTATCCTACGGAGGGCCTGGAAAGCCCCATATTTTCTCAATTTTTCTTGGGGCAGGGGACCACGAGCTTTCTGGGGGGGGGGCATGCCCCCCGGCCCCCTCCTAGTTACGCCCATGCCTCTCCCTCCCCTAACGCGTTACGTAATATGTGTACAATCCCTAAGGTATTTATTTAAAATTTATATAATATTCGTTTATTTAATAAAAATTGGGAATGCAGAGATTGCTAATAAAGAGAAATGAAAAAAAAAAACTGTTTGAATTTTATATACAGATAAAAGGGAAATATAAAAAAAAGAGAATATAGAACGATGATCCTTTTTACTATCATTTGATTGGTTGAACGGATGGTTAAATTAAAGAAAAAATATATTCTTAATTATTCAATTTTAGTTGCATGTGAATATTCTCTAGGAAATTCTAAACTCATTACAAAAAATCCGATGCGAATTGGATGCGCGGTTTCCGAGTTATAGACATTTGATTTATCTAGATTTTATTCATTTCCAATGTTAATTATTTAGGGCTCTTAATTTGGCCAAAGGAGGGGAGGGTAGCGGGCGCCAGGCTCCCCCACCACTCCGCTCTGATTGTCGCCAGGCGCCCTCCCCCTCGTTTCTAAGAAATATTCTTTCTCTTTTTAAAAATAATAATTTAATAGCTTTTAAGTTAAATTTTTTTTTTTGGACATTTGGAAGAATTATAAAAATTGAACGAGAAAAAAAAATTAATTAAGCAGTCAGAGAATATTGCCAAATAAATGATAGTTATATATTTAGTTAGATGTAAAATCTTTCAAAAAATATTACTGATGTACTTTTTAAAAAGCATCTAAATAATTGATTTATTAATTATAAAAAAAAATCGTTAGAGCAGAAAATCGAAAAAAACTGAAAAACTACATCAGTAAAGTACTAGTACTTTTTGGCTCATTTTGATTAAAAGCTTATTTCCACGCCTCAGGGGGGTGTCTAACTTAAATATAAAATTTCACCCTCTAAGCTCATTTCCTTCATGCTTAAAATTGAACACACATAGGCCAAGAGAATCTAAAAAAAAAAAAAAAAAAAAAAAAAATAGGGGGGGGACCGTAAGATATTTATTTGATTCCCAACGGGGCCGCGACTCAAAAAGTTTAACAAGCACTGAACCAAAGGTCTAAAGGGATGGATTTTATTATTTAATATATTTATGAGAAATAGGCATCTCTTTGATTGAAGACAAAATATTTTGAAATTTTATTATTTCTCAAAGGAATGAATTCTTTATAGATAAATATGCAGTCTTTTATTCTTATAGTTGAAAAAAGTTTCGAAAAAAATTTTATAAAAGCATAAAAAAGATTAAATCAATCAATTTGGCGATTATTTCAAATGCTGGGAGAGCATCAATTTGTTTTTTTCGAATTCGATCTGCGCCCAGAGTGCCGCCAGGGAGCCTCGCTTCACTCTCGTCTAGGCTTCTCTTCACGCGCAGATTCGCTTTTCAAAAAATATCGTCTATCTCTCTTATTTTTCGTTGGATTTGTGGAAAAATGCAAAACTGGTCTTTTCAATCAATTATAAAGCTATAGACATTTTTTTATTTAACTACGACCACATAAAATGGGAGTTTATTAATTGCCTTTTACATCTTCAAATTTTAACTGCCTCTTTCATTTTCTAATATCCTAATTTATTGTTTTTTAATTAAATAAACACATTCAGGCCTTGATATTGATTGAATAACTTAATATATAAAATATTCAAGCAAAAACAATCAAATTTTAGTCTCAAAAAGTTTTGAAAATGATTAAAAATCGATTTTCCAAATTTATTTTGACATATTGTTTTTTACTTTCTCTTAAAATTCAAAAATCAATTATTTTTTTTTGATGCTGTTCTCATTTTGCTTTCAAAATTGTTTGAAGACCACCATGGGCGTAACTAGAGAATTTGGCTTCTTCTATTTCTTCAAATATTAACATACTTTTTTGGATTTAAAATTCTTGAATGAATATGTATCAAGGGATTTAAAGTTTAAATTTTTTTGTGTAATTGCCCCCCCCCCCGAAATTTTTAATTCTTCTATTTCTTCAAATATTAACATGCTTTTTTGGATTTAAAATTCTTGAATGAATATCTATCAAGGGATTTAAAAGTTTAAATATTTTTTGTGTAATTGCCCCCCCCCCCGAAATTTTTAATTCTTCTGTTTCTTCAAATCTTAACATGCTTTTTTGGATTTAAAATTCTTGAATGAATATCTATCAAGGGGTTTAAAAGTTTAAAGATTTATTGTGCAATTGCCCCCCACCTCCCGAAATTTTTAATTGTTCTGTTTCTTCAAATCTTAACATGCTTTTTTTGATTTAAAATTCTTCAATGAATATCTATCAAGGGGTTTAAAAGTTGAAAGATTTTTTGTGTAATTGCCCCCCACCTCCCGAAATTTTTAATTGTTCTGTTTCTTCAAATCTTAACATGCTTTTTTTGATTTAAAATTCTTCAATGAATATCTATCAAGGGGTTTGAAAGTTTAAAGATTTATTGTGCAATTGCCCCACCCCCGAAATTTTTATTTTAAAATTCTTGATTTTTTTTAATAGGTCCCTGTCCGCCTGATTTCATTTGCATGCCCGTTGGCTCGAATCAGTTTATTAAAGGGAAATTTAGGCTTGCTTCTTGCCCGTAATTTTCTCATGGCCTTCAAAACCCAGAGGCCGGGCAGGGCGAATACTCAAATTTTAAACTTGATTCATTGTATTTTCATTTAGGCAAAAATAATATGGGCTTTAAAATTAAGAGAAAAACTACTGATCACGTATCGAGACGCCGCCCGCCAGGGCCAAGTTGAGATGGGCGCGGCGAAGCCGCGCCTTTCTCAACTTGTATTTAATATTTACTGAATATCTATCTCCTAAGTACAGTTTTTAAAAAGTTGACTTGAAAGTCGAAAAGTCAACTTTCAGAAATGTTTAATCGATTCCGAGAATCGAAAAATATTAAGTCGATTTCAAAATCGAAAATCGACTTTTCTAGCGCCTTTTCCATCCCTAATATCAAGGAAGGGAGTCAGACGCGGAGTCAAGGGTCGATACCCCCTCCCCCCCCGAGATTTGAAAAAATACTTTCTTTTTTTTTTAATTTATTTTTAATGTAAAATTTTAAAAATTAATACTTAAAAATTTGATTTGTATTTATATTCTGGCAAACAAGTACAAAATACGCCTTTAAATTAGCGAAATTTAATTTGGTATCCAAATAGCTTAAATAAAATCTTCGGATTGCCTGGGGTCCGAACCCGCGACTTTTGGTATTCGAGCTTAGCACGCTAACTCCTACACCAAGTCCCGAGGGCAAAATGAAAGATGAATAGGGAAAATATTAGCCCACTGGTAATATTTTTTGAAATTTATTTAATGATCACTAGGAAAAGAAGTGGAACCCCATCAACTGAGTTGAACCTCACTAGTATCACCAAATTATAATATTTTTTACTTATACCTTGCAAAACATCAGTAATTTTGGTTAGAGGAGAAGATCTCTCTAATATTTATTTAATTTTCGAACCCTCAACCCGCCGGTCTTTTTTTTTATTAATAATTCCTTTAGGGCAAGCAAATCGAAACGTCTGGCTCACCGATGGAGAGGGCGATCAACGGCTTTTCAGGGTTTGGCTCCAAGCTCAGATTTTCGATGAGATCCCGGATTGGATTATTTGTCCGGGACGCCATCCGGGACACCTTGATCGACCAACGGCCTTCTCGTGTACTGTTCATGTTGTTGCTCATGTTGTTCACAATCACGTATATGTTGATAGTTCTACTCCAGTTGACATTGAAGGAAGGTATTAATGCTGACTCCAGCGAGGGCGTGGTTTAAATACAGGTATCTCGCGAATAGCGATTGGTCAAGCCCCCAATGACGTCACAACCCCACCTCCAGAATTTTATCAACGGTTTTAATTTATTTATTTATTTTTTTATTATATAAATCCTAATCAATGAGTTAAGGTCATTCGAGAGAAGGAGGTGCTCTTAAGGGTTGTTTGTTCTCTTCAGGGGGGGGGGGGAATAAAAGAACTTTAACCCCGCAATAATATAAGGGCAAGTGATGAGCATGGGCGTAGCTAGGAAATTTGGCTGGGGGACCCCATATTGACTCGATTCCCCCCCCCCCCCGGGACCCCGCCCATGGTGATGAGGAAGGTTATATCATATTTTAGCATTTATTCTGGTCTCATCTCAGACTACATCATCAAGGGCTGGTGGAGAGTTGTCTCCAGGGGTCCTTGAATTCTGGAGGACCTGCATTCATATTCTTTGGTTATTCGAACAACCTCTGAACATCTAGCCACTGGGGGCACTAAATATCCTTTCCCGACCTCTCTTTCTTTAATATATTAACGCCCACTAGAGAGGGAGCAACTTAAAAACTCAATCTGTTTTAATGGCAGAGATATAATCTTCTTCTGTCCTCGCGGTGCGGGTCGGCGGATTAACGAGACTCTACTGTATGTGTATATGTATATAAATTAAGTAGCACAGGAAATAAAAAAGAAATGTAGTAGAAAAATAAAAGGCCGAGCAGCAACTTGCAAGTTGCTCTCGGCCTGAGGAGTAGGCAGGTTGAGACCCCGGGAACCAAGAGCTAACACCCCGACTTGGGGAGTAGGCAGATTGAGGCCCCAAACCAAACACAAACCCGATTACACAGAACCAACCCTGTCCATTCCTCAGAGACAAACCCAGACCTCTGAGGCATCCACCAAACACACCACCAACACACCGACTTGGGGAGTAGGCAGATTGAGGCCCCGTAGTCAACCTAAACCG
>JAKCPI010030179.1:0-15712 GCA_023213315.1 Euborellia annulipes | reverse complement strand
CATTTATAGTTTATTTATTTATCTGATTATGCTCAAGTCCACTTTTCCTATCTTCTGTGAAAGAGAGATTGAATGAATAAAAAATGACCATGAAAATTCTATCTCCTTATAATTAAATTAAATTCGTTTAAGCAAAAACTTTCTCTTTAATAAAAGGCTTCTAATATAGTCCGTAGGCTAAATGATTCATTGAATAAGTAAGACGTTCAATTGAAAGTATTGAATATTTAAAATAAAACGTAATATTTCCAGTCTTCATTAGGCTTCCAATTTAATTTTTTTTTTTTTTTAATTATATATTGATTAAAATGTTGAGAAATTTGACCTGGAAATTTCTCGAATTCTTTCCACTCAAAACGTAGCATCTCTTTGAAAGGAAATTTTAGTCAAAATTTATTCCTAACAATTATTTAATAATTAAGCCAGCCCAGAAATATTACTCTGAATGCTTTTCCAACTATTCGGAAACGTTTCTTTGCATTTAGTAAGCTCCATCTTCAGTATTAACCTGCCAGATGAGTTTATTGTTTGATTGTGCAAAAATTGCAGCGTTCTTTGAAAAAACTTGCATCTTTTTTTAAACAAAGCTCTACCTAGTTAATAATTATAATTATTAATTTCCTATAAGCATATAATTATAGGCTATATAATTTTTTTGATTCAAGTATCGCAGATATTTCACAGAATACGTAAATTTCGGACAGGTGGATGAACGGATACTCTGCTATAAGTATAAATACATTGATCATCAAAGAACAAGATGCTTTTTAAAATATGAGCCTAAAATTCAATCATATGTCCGTGAAATTACAGAATATGGCAACAAACATTTCATGTTTACACCCTTACTTAATTTACTCTCTTTAAATACTCTAGAATTCAAATTGTACTAATTCAACCTGATGTCCGAGATTTTTAATCCCAAGAGAAAACATTAAATGGATTTTCTAAATGCCCTTGAAAGAAACGAGAAAAAACATACATAATCTTGTATCTAAATATAAAAAGCGTAATTCGTTGGTCTTTATAAATTTTTCCCCCCTGCCCTTTTTCATAATTTTTTTTTTTTTCATTTAATATGGGAGATTATTTTTAATTCCACTCCCAGCTGCCTTCCTTTTTTTAAGGCCATTTACCCTTTACTCTTTATAAAACTTTTTCATTCCATTTAATTTTTTATTATTAGCTTGTTGTTTGCTTTATTTTCATTAAGTCGGAAGAGGTTCAAATTTTTCAACGCTTTTTCAAGCAATGTAATTTATTCACCTATATACCTAATTTTAATAATTAAATATTTTTTTTTTTTTTTTTTTTTTTTTTTTAATCACCCCCTCTCTCTTCTCCTCCCCCCCCCCCCCCCCCCCCACCCCCCTTTCCTTCTGTCCCGCCGGCCCAACCAAAAAAATCGTTACAGTAATTTTTTATATGATATATATAAGAGGGGGGCGGTGTTTTTTTATAAAAACCTTGTTGTCAGGAGGTTGAAAAAAAAAAATCATCGGACTGCCTGGGGCCCAACCCCCGAGGGGGGGATATGAGGGTAGCACGCCAACCCCTCACCACGCCCCGTGGGCTAATCAAAATATGAAATGAACTATCTTGTTTTGGAGTTTGATTAAAGATATGTGTATATTTGTTAAAAATCTTGTGGGACAGGTCTAACAGCATCTCTTAGCTTTGGTAAAAGAAATACTGTTCCGTGCTTGTCACACCATATTTTTTGTGTCGTCATATATTTAGTTTCCGCGGATATTTTAAAATTCAAAATGTAAAACATGGGAAAATATTTATATTTTGCTACCATGGAAACTATTTCTCCTATCTTTCCTATGAAGTACAAGAGTAAAGTTGCCCTCTGGCTTGGCGTAGTTGGTAGCGCTTCTATCTTGTATACCAGGGTCGAGGGTTCGAATCCCAGGCAGTCCGATGATTTTATTTAAGCCATTGGGATACCCAATGGATAGGTTATCGTAAAAAGTCTTATATGGCCCAAGTTGTCGAAAAGACTGTGTGTATATGAGTGTGAATGGGAAAAAAAGTGTGTTACAAAAAAGAGTAAAATGGTCTTCAAACAATTTTAAGAGCAAAATGAGAATATACATTTTAAAGAGCCTCTTGACAATAATTGATTTTCGAATTTTTGACATGAATCCAATACTTTCTCTCTATATATTTTTTTTATATATAGAAAATAGAAAGTAAAAGGATCCTTGTGTTACTCAGGGAGCTCATTGTCTTACCAAATAATATTGGTAAAGATGGAAACAAGAAAAAAATAATGAGGGGGTAATAAAAGGTAAAAGAACTAATAAATGAAAATCCCAATCAAAAGATAGTCGATGAAAAAAAGGTGCCAACCTCAGTATTATTGGATTATTGATAAATTCCCGACCTAATATTAAGCAATTTTAGCGCCCTCCTTGATTGATGGCGCCGGAAATATTGCTTCCAAAACTCCTTTTTTGATATTACTGTTAACACTCGCCCTAGTTTTACCGAGTTAAATATTTAAATAACAAGTGCGATTTTAAATTATAAATCAGCAATGTCCAACCCATAATCTTCATCTGTCAAATAAAATTTCACGAATATGAGCAGCAGCAATCAAAAGAAATTTATTAAGGTATTTTTCGGCATCTGACAACTGAGACAATTTAGACTCCAATTCTATTTTTCTAAATTTATTGTTGGCCAATATAATTTAGAAAAAAATTACCAAAATTTATACTAGGCATAATTGTAAATCTTAATTTAAAAAAAAAATTTAACTCAGAGAGACCCATCTATGAGTGATTTAAATCTACCGAATCCTTTTCGAAATAATACCCAAATATGATTAAATATTAATTTAGATAAATCAGGATGGGGTCTAATCTAAATGACATCAGATGCCGAAAAGACCTCATATAAATTAATTAATTAAAAAAAAAAAAAAAATTAAAAAAGACCAAATACAAAATGGTATAAATTTTAAAATTTTTTAAATTAAATATATTTAATATATGACTTATTTATTCTAAATAGTAAGCCTTAAAATATAGTGATAAATTTTTTCTCAAGGCTGGGGAGGGGGGGGGCAACCTACCTGGTCATTCTGTATTAAATTCTTGACCATTTTGCATTCCTTGAACCAATTTTAATGTCTAACATGTCCTAACTATTTTAGTGTGTCTACCCGTCTAATATTGGAATAGTTTTTTGGAGCCCAAGGAACCGTCCTGGTCTCAGTCTGGGATAAATTATTAAATAATCTGATTTTAATATTATTTTTTATTATTGTTATTAAATTGGATCCTATACATTATATTTATTATTTTATTTACTCCATTGATTATATAATAAAAAAAATACAAGATAATAACCTTGGGAACAACAAATTGTGATAAATGATTATCAATTTGATATTAGCCTATTAATGAGTCAACAGGTGGAAAGCCCTAATAAAACTCTCTCTATCTATGGATAAAATTATTTTTTATAAATAAAATAAAAAAAATTTTATTATAAATTTACAATATAAGTGAAGTAGTGGCTGTATGGGTATTATTAAAATTAAATGGGTAGAGACAGTAAAAAATAATTCTTATTCAATAGTCAAAAATAAAAAACTATACGTAGGTCCTATGTTCATATGACTAACTCTGAGCAAAGTGCATTCAATTGAAAGATCATAGTTATTGAATATTTTTTATATTCTGTTATAAATATGTATCTTGTCTGAAATAACTGAAGATGGTTCTTAAAAGGGTCCGAAACGTTTTCGAATGATTGAGAGAATTATTTTGAATATCTCTGGCTATTTAATTTTTTTTTTTTTAACACTCACACTTTTTTCTCATTCACACTCACACTCACACGCACATTCACACTGTCTTTTCGGCAACGCATTTTTTTACGATATCTGTTATTGATTAATAACATATTCCAGACATTCTTATTTTCATTTTATCCAAATCTTAAATAAAATTATCACTCTAATAACAACCCACCCTCGTATAGAAGGTTAGCACGCTAACCCCTACACCAAGCCCGAGGTCCCATTTAATTTTATTATTGATATACATTTTTAATGAATTCTATTGAAAATTCATATAATTTCTTCAGATGATGAAAATTACATTATGAATATAAAATTAAAATAAAATCAATGACATTTAATTAAAACATTTCTTCAAGTAATTATCGAATTTTTAATTAATTTTTCTTAAAAAAGAAAATTTCATCTTAATTAGAGTTTTCCGTTAAACGCCAACAGACCGATAAATAAGAAATTTTTCTAAAGGATTCATTTTTTAATAATTAAATATCAATTTAATATAAATAAATTTGTTTTGCCCTTTTGAACAAAGGTGCTACATTGAGCGATAAAATTTACCACAATTATTGGTTCGATACCTTAGCAATAATTTTCAATAAAGGAGTCTATAGATGCCAAATTATAAAAATAATATTATATAGGCCGATCTTATTAAATTTTTGATATAAAAAAGTCATAGAAAATAGAGGGCTTTGGAATTCCCTCTCCGCAAATGCCTTATCTTAATTGGCAAATTTAAAAAAAATATATCCTGGATAAACAATGATCACTTAGATATTTTATAAATTATGTAGATAAATAAGAAAATTTCCATAAAATGTTAGAAATTCGATTAGGTGGCCACTCCCTGCCCTAAATTTCTTGTTAAGGTTAGTTTGTTTGTTGCACTTACCTGTCTACCACCGCTATTGTTGCGCTCTTGTATCTCGTCGCCTTGGCCTCCCGTATTATGAATCCAAGCAATGATATATAGACAGAGAAGCGGGTATCGCGGGTATCGTGCCATTGGCCTGGCTGGCAACTGCTTCGTTAACAGTTAGACAACCAACTGACTGAGATGAGCTCAACCGACAACCCGACCGACCAACTTTCTTCCACTTCCTCTTAGTCAGTCTCCTCCTTTTCTTTATTCTTCTTCTCCTTTCTCTCTTCTCTGAAGGTGAAAGAAAGAAAGAAAACAATTATTTATTTACTCTTATGTTAGTATAACTATTTCAATGAGGAATTTCCAAGTTCCGGTATCGTTAAAAGGTTTAAATTATAATAATTAATCCATACACATGGAACAAATAGGGAAATTAAAAATTCTTTTCACTTTCAAGGTTAAGAGGATATATTTAACAAGTAATCATGATTAAACTAAAATCCATATTTGACGATAACTGGTAATATTTCGAGATGACTAAAGACCGAATTGCTGAATTTTATAAGCAAACCATTAGATCTTTTTTTTTAAACACTCACACTTTCTTCTTATTCACACTCACACTCACTCACACATTCACACAGTCTTTTTGGCAACTCAGGCCATATAAGATTTTTTAGATATCCGTTATTGATTAATATACATATTAAGGATCCAGGTATTCTTATTTAAGCCATTTGGTATGCAAATGGCTTAAATAAAATCATCAGACTGCCTGGGGTGCGAGCCCGCGACTTTTGGTATACGAGGTTAGCACGCTAACCCCTACACCA
Source organism: Euborellia annulipes (assembly GCA_023213315.1). Classification (NCBI taxonomy): domain Eukaryota; kingdom Metazoa; phylum Arthropoda; class Insecta; order Dermaptera; family Anisolabididae; genus Euborellia; species Euborellia annulipes. Next base: position 10,197 of record JAKCPI010030179.1, on the reverse strand, counting down.
AAATTAATAGGGACGGGATCTAAATGACCTGAGATGCCGAAAAAATCAATAAGGTCAAATTATATTCCATTGTTGACTTTTCATTTCCCTAAAAAAATATCAAAATTTGTATTTTTTATTCATTGATTTCCTATTCATTCATTGTTCCATTTAATATTAATTCATATATTTATTCAGCTGTCAAATTCACCTTAATTAATTATCCAGGTTTAAAATTAAAAAATAGCCTATCTTTTCGACATTAGTTATTTATTTAAATGAAATTTTATTTACAGTATTTAATTTAATACTATTTATTGAAAATAGTGCTTATCAGTATAAGCATTTTATTTTCAATTGACATTAAATATCAAATTCAGGGATAACCTACTCAGGATCGTGGTCTATATACTAACTCTCTCCTGCCTTCTATTAAAAGCTTTTACATCAGGAATTCATATAAAAAATAATAAATATATAATTATGATTCAAGTGCCACCGCAAACTGAAATGCTAAATACGTATAATTATATTAATAATAATAAACCACTGAATAGCTGCGGTAATATTTTGACAATTTGTTAGGGAGATATCCATCAAATCAACGTAGTTATGAGTAATTTATTTTAATTATTATTATTAATAAATATCTCAACCAAAAAAAAAAAAAAGTTGCAAAAAAGGGCGCTTCGTATTATTTTTGCCCAGAGTCGAGGTGAAATCAAAATAAAAGTTTCACTTTAAAAATGCGCCTCATTTTTCTGATTTATATAAAAGCGAAGATATATAAAACAAATAAAATTATCCCATGAATAGATCTTTTATTATATTTACATACAAAACAGTAACAAATATAAATACATCGTTTGGTATCCATTCGAAATGGTAAAAAATAAGATTTGGCCAAATTTTATAAATTTTAGGATTTATATTTTTGTTGTGTTGGTAGCACTTATTCTTATCACATTAATCGATTTCTATCCGATTGGATCTATTCTATAAAATTTAATTCCATTCAAATTAAGTACACATATAGTACATGGACCAGGGAGTAACGTAGAAATAATTTGGATCTGTTAAATATTTTGAAAAATTAATTATAGTCAAATTTCTTCAATATGGGAACACAAAATCCACAAGTTGGTTTGGAAATTAGAAAGGCAGGTAGTAGCTCTGAGAGCCAGCTTTCCAGATATACGACTAGGGCTGTGGGCGGGGCTACGCAACCAATAGGACAAATAGTATAGAGCACGTATTGCCATTTGCACTAACCTAAATATGTCCAGCTCTCGCTGTAAGAGTTGGTTATTATAAACATTCAAGAAAGGAGATGTATGATTTAATAAATCATATATTAATATTTAAGAATAAATGTTTTTTTTTAAATTTTGCATTGCAACTAAAGATACCCTAAACTGGAACAAACTCGCGAAGGCGAGCATGGGGTCCAGGGGGCGCAGCTCCCTGGCTAGACGGAAAGCCCGGCGAAGGCGAAATTTTATATTTAAGTTAGTCACCTCCCTGAAGAGTTGAAATAAACTTTTGAACAAAATCAGCCAAAGAGTACTAACACTGATACCCCCTTCCCCCCCCCCCACACCTCTGGATTTCTGGCTGAATTGTCCTCTTTTCTAATTTTTTTTTTTATTTTTATAAAATCATAAAACAAACTCTCTTAAAACGATATTATGTTTTTTTTCCGAAAGATTCTATACCTAGATACAATACAAACCAAACAAAAGACATGATAAAATTTAACTACACTATGTTAGACAAAGTTATGAACTCTTAAAAAAGTGTTTAAATTTCTTTATCGTATTTTAAAATAATAAAAATCGAAATTTTATATAATCGCTATAACCTTATAGATTTTATAAAACATTTATTAGAACATTACATAGATTAACATCAATTTGTTGTTTTTGTTGTTGTTGTTGTTGTTAATGATAACATTGCCAAGTGGAGAGGGAAGAAGTGACTGTGCAATATAGAGAGTTTATTGATTTTATTGTTTTTAAAAGAAAGCTGAACAAATAAAGCATTTCTGATTGAAATGAAATATTGGAGAAATTAAAGAAAAGCATTGAACTTGAATAAAATGAGAGATATGGAAAAAAACCTCTCTCTCTCTCTTTCCCTCTCCATATTTTACAGTGTCTAGATCTCAGAGTGCGGAAAATTGCAATCTTTATTTATATAATAATAATGCTGCAAACGAAAATGTAATTTTATTTTTAAATAAATAAGACATGAGAGTATACGAATCATCTACAGAGAAATTTGAACAAACTTTCTGTGACAATAATTAAAAATAACCAACCCCCGAGTAAAAAATCGAGGGATCCACACGCGCGCGCAGCAGGTCTGCATAGTGAATCTTAAGGGACACGCAGGGATATACACGTCCACACCAGGGACAAACAGGGATACACACGCTCGCACCAGGGACACAAATTTTTCTTCTGGTCACTTCGATCTACTGTGTGTGTCCCTGGTGCGGGGGTGTGGATCACTGTGTCCCTGGCGTGAGCGTGTATATCCCTGTCTGTCCCTAAAGGTTCACTATGCAGACCTCCTGCGGGGGTGTGGATCCCTCGATCATTTTTACTCGGGCCCTCAAAATTTTCTCACGGGCTTCTTCCGAGTGAATTTTAAGCATAAAAAAGGCAAATTAAATCCCATAAGAAAATTTATGAAAAGAGAAAAGCGAGATATTGGGAAAATATGATCAAAGATTGAACATGTCTTATGGAGAAGTAAAAACAAAATTATACAAATGGCTTAATTGCGAATCTAAATAAGGAGTGTTTAAGGCCTAGAAAATTTTCATCACATGGTCCCTAAACAAAATTAGGAAAAGTAATAAGTGAAAAATAAAGGAGAACCTTGCTTTTGTTTTAATTTTTTTATTTCTCATTTCACCAAAATTAAACTAAATATTATACATTTATCAAATGGATGGAAAAATCAAACCATGAAGAATCAAAAAAAATAATGGGGTTTATTTTAGATAAGGATAAAAAGCTTGTGATTATTAAAGCTTTTGTGGTATGACTTACTATTATTAGGGGAATTTTTAAATTTATAAAGATGAGAAAATATTCATATTTTGTTACCGTGGCAATCATTTCTCTTATCTTTCCTATGAAGTACAAGAGTAAAGTCTGCTTCAAACAATTTTGAGGGCAAAATGAGAATAATGAGAATATACATTTAAAGAGGAACTAAAAAATAATTGATTTTTGAATTCTAATCAAAATCGTTAGAGCGAATTCTGAGAAAATAGAAAAAAACTGAAAAATTACATGAGTAAAGTACTCTTTAGCTTTCTTTACAATTAATTTATCATAGCTCTTTATGTATCTTTGAATTGTTAGGTTATATATACTCTTTGGCTGATTTTACTCAAAAGCTTATTTTCACGCTTCAGGGAGGTGATTACGTTAAATATAAAATTTCAACCTCCTAGCTCAATTCCTTCCTGCTTTAAATTGAACACAGACAGATACAAACACAGACAGACAGTCAGTCAGTCCATGTCGCGAAAACCACTTTTTTGGACTCAGGGGACCTCAAAACGTGTATATCCATCAAAATCTTGACATCGAATTTTTGACATGAATCCAATATTTTCTCTCTCTATATAGAGAAAGTAAAAATTTTACAATCAATATTTCATATGTAAATTAAATTTAAGTGATTTGGTATTATTTCTTCTTAACAACAAAAATAAGTATGAAGTGTCTTCAAATTATTTTTTTCAATTGATGGTAGATAGTAAAAGTGATCGTTGTGAATTTACCTTGACGAAAAGGAAGGAGCAAACTCAAGGAAGGCCAAACTCTCTCCAGAACTGTACTGTCCTGGGTCGTAAGCCATCGCAGAGCTTTATAGACGAGTGAAAGTGGCTGCCTCAGCCTCCACCCCTTCAATATACCATTCATGATGGTCACGGTCTAAACCTTGAACCAAAACAAAGATGAGATCGGGAGTCGAAAAAAACCCAGAGTCAATGGCCTCTTTTTTTACATATTAAATGTGGCGCTGTAGTTAGGTTGCTTCACTAAGCTTACTAATTAAGGATAAGCTAGTTGACTATAAATTTCGAGTTTTTTCATTTCTATCTAAACTAATCATTTGATTAAATCAGAGCCCAAGTTGCAGTTAGTTAGCAAAGACTCAAAGTTCGGTATAAATAGGGTAACAATATCTATCCGGTTTGGCGTCCGGATCTGAGAAATGTCCGGATTTTACTAATATTAACCGAAAACGTGGCCTGTTTGGGAAATTTTACTCCGCGCCGCACCACATCTACTGCAGTGGCGTAGCTAGGCAAAGTGTGCTCTCGCCCACGGCATCGCACTTGCGAGGCCTCGCGAGGCCTCTTTAAATTAAATAAAAATCTAAAAATATTTTTTTCACTATCATGAGTAGTTGTGTCGTGCCAAAGCATGTTTGATAAGATATATTTATTGGGTAGGTCTTGGGAACGAAAGTAAAGGGGCCTCGCTGATGCGGCTTCGCCCACGTCTATATTAGTCCACGCTACGCCACTGATCTACTGTATGTAAATATTTCATAGAACTTGAGTGATAGTGAATTAAAAGGTTTAATTATAATAAATTTGTAATTTATTAATAATTATACTTATTTTTTAATTTAAAAAGCTAAATCAAGCAAAGTTGCATGATATTTTCACGTCTCAGGATAGCTAAACACGGAGATTTCAGTGCCTAATTTTCAAAAAATTTTCCATATCCCCAGATCCCCCGGTTGTCTGTCCGAATCTGCCTCAATAAATTATGGCAACCATAGGTATAAGGCTTAACTAAGGGAGTGAAATTATAGTGAAACTAGACGGAAAGCCCCGCCTTCGGCGGGGCTTTCCGTCTAGCCAGGGGCTGCGCCCCATGGACCCCCTTGCTCGCCTACTTATATAATACATACCGGTACATACATTTTCCCTTTTCATTTTTATATATAGAGATTATTTTAACGGTTAATTATTCATGAGTTTAAGATTTTTTGTGAATCATATCCTTTTCGGGACTCTCCCGGTACACAGACAAAAAATTCACGCCGATATTTTATTAGAATTCAAGATGTAAATAAAAAATCGTAAACATGGGTAAATATTTATATTTTGTTACCATGGCAACTATTTCTCCTAATTTTTATTTTTTTCTTATTTTAACGGTTAATTACTCATTAACTTATTGTTATTTGTGAAACAAAACATGTCCGGGATTCTCACAAACATACACAGAAAATTTCATCAAAATCGGTTCAGTCGTTTAGGAGGAGTTCAGTCACATACACACGTACAGAAGAATTATATATATAAAGAAGAAGATAAGGGAGGAACACGAATTTTTTGGAAATTTTTAAATTTTTTTTGATTTCGAATATTTATTTTAATTTTTATTTTTAAAAATTATCCCTTTATCAAGCTGCTAACTTTACAAAACTCTCCTTATACCTCAGGTAGCTAATTTGCTACCTGTGAAAAAATTTTTTCACTCAAAGGTCAAGCATGTTCTTGTTTAGTATATCGGTGATTTTCGGTCTGATAGATTTGGTAGATGACTACAAGGGAAGTAACCTGCCCTAAGACTGAAAAAAACTCAGAAATTTTTATCATACTTACTTAGGATCTCATCAAAGTCACTTACTTTTCATCTCCGTCGTACTTATAAATATCTCTAATTGATTTTTCCATTTTTTTTTAGTAAAACTACTGATTAAGATCAGTTCTCGTAGGAAATGTCTCGTTAATCGGATAAGCAAACAAAGTTTATTTTACTTTTTTTAATATAAAAATAAGATTTTCATATTTATTAGTTTCCATGTTAGAAGGCCATAAGCATAAAGGGCCGTTTTCCCTTTAATAAAGAAGATTGCAGATAGCAATGTTTCCAAAATATAATAACAAAAGAGTAATTTTTTAAAAATTTGTATCATGTTTTGTTAGAGTGCCTTGAGTACTTAGAATAAAGGAAAAATATTTATTGAAGAGATCTGCTAAAAAATTAACATATCTATAAAACAGCACTATGTTTCCGTTATTACATTACAACATCCCACTAATATGCGGCGTATATTTTAAAATTTTTTTTTTTTATAATTTTTTATTAATAATAATAAATAATAAAAATTATAATTTTTTCAAATTAAATATACAAATTAAACACTAGGTTATTTGTTTTAAAAGTTTTTATAAATAAAAATAAAAATAATAAGTTATTAAATTATAATTTTTAATAATAAAAACTTTACAAATAATGTATTTTGTTTTTTTAATTTTAAATTAAAAAAATTTTTAAAGAAAAACAAAGGGAAAGGTTAAATCTTATAATTTTTTATTATTCTGCAGAAGGCATATATCTTCTTAAACGATTTCTAGTATGTAGGCCTATATTTCATCTGGTGCAGCATGAGAGTGATAAAAAAAAAATTGGGAATAAAAGAGATTTACATTGTAAAGTCAACAAGTAATTTGTTTGAATACTAATCATATTTCATAAAACGTAAAAAAATAAACGAAAAAAAAAAAATTCAATGGCTAGGCTTGAATATCATTATGCAATAATATTAATAATATTGGAATACAGTCAATCTAAACTGCACCGTAAAAAAAGACGTAGCCCCTCCCACCTTACCCAACCTACGGTTGGTGGTCAATGTTAAAAATAAAAATCTGGTGTGACTGTCGCAATGCACACAACTTTCTCTTACCCTTCGGCAAGAGTAAGTTGTGTGCTGTGTAATTGTATGACACCAGATTTTTTTGTGTCGAGATATATTTAATTTTCCATAGCACCTTAGTTCCAAACTTGACCACTTGCATTTCACAAGTAAAAAGTAAAAAAGTTAATTACGAAAGTTGTGTTCTGTGCTTGTCACACCAGATTTTTCGTGTCGACATACAGTATAATTAGTTTCCGCCAATATATTAGAATTAAAGATGTCAACATGGGAAAATATTTATATTTTGTTACCATGGCAACCCATTTCTCCTATTCTTCCTATGAAGTACAAGAGTAAAGTGTGCTTCAAACAATTTTGAGAGCAAAATGAGAATATACATTTTAAAAGACCATCTAAAAAATAATTGATTTTTGAATTTTAATCAAAATCGTTAGAGCGAATTTTGAGAAAATCGAAAAAAAAAAAACTGAAAAAGTACATCAGTAAAGTACTAATACTCTTTGGCCGATTTTGATAAAAAGCTTATTTTTCTCGGTCCCGGGGGTGTTTTAACTTAAATATAAAATTTCAGCCTCATAGCTCAATTCCTTCATGCTTTAAATTGAACCGGACACACAGACAGACAACCATGTCGCGAAAACCACTTTTTTGGATTCAGGGGACCTCAAAAGGTGAAATCCGTCAAAATCTCGACATCGGATTTTCGACATGAATCCAATACTTTCTCTCTATATATATTAACATATATATAGAGGTAAGAGAAAGTAAAAATAGTTGAGTTTATATGAATAAAATCATAATGGGAAAACATTTTAATCACCGTTATCCTGGCAACCATTTCTCCAATTTTACAAGAGTAAAGTGTGCTTCGTAAGATTTCAAGGGCAAAAATGAGAATATACATTTTAAAGAGCATCTAAAAAATAATTGATTTTGAATTTTAATCAAAATCGTTGGGAACAAATTTTGAGAAAAAGTACTAAAGAATTATCTAGAACTTTTTGGCCGATTTTGTTCTAAAGCTTATTTTCCCCGCCACATGGAGGCACCTAACCAAAATATAAAATTTCAACCTCATAGTTTATTTCCTTCATACTTAAAAGTGTCTACACAGACTGACTTCCCACACCCCACAGACCGATTTGCGGGACCCACTTTTTTTGGACTTACGGGACATAAGAGAAAGTAAAAAATTATTTAGTACTAAATAGAGCTTGGGGTTTGAATTAGTAGAAGGTTATCAAAATTATTTAAGTAAATTATTTACTATCAAGAAAAAAAATTCAAGAATAATTTTTTCTTTAAATTTTTTGCAACATCTGCACTAAATTCATTATTATGATTTTCTTCATTAAATAATTGACGTCACCGGAATGACATAAGGCCCTCCAGGATTTCCTAGCAGGGCATTCCCCATTGCATAGTAAGGGCTAGGTAAATGGAAAGTACTTTCACTCTCACTTCGGCTTCAGACATTGACCCGGACTTCTCTCTCTCTCTCTCTCTATCACTCGCTTATTCACTCAAGTAAATAGAAGATCCTCATCATGATAATAAACATAAATAAATAAATAGGGTATAGTGTTAAATTCAGTCTGTTAAAATCAATAGGTATATAATCAGGGTGGGAGATAAATCCCCACCCCCTCTTTGAGTCATTAAAAAAATTTTCCTACTGTGGGGGTCTCTCGGCGGTCCTTTATATAATATAATTACCTAACAAAATATTTTGTTGTTTTAAGCATTTGAGGCAACTTAGACTCCATTTTTTTATTTATTTTACTATATTTTAAATCAATTTTTCGTCTATGACGGGAAATGTGTTCTTCTCTCTATCATGAAGCCTCTGCTTTAAAGGTCATAAGAAAATAAATATAGATTTGAATTCTTCAAAAGTTTCAAATGAAATAATAACCACAAAAATCGACTCTTAATAATTCGAACTCTTCAGCTGGAACTTCCGTAAATCGAAAAAAATACTGTAGGCCTTATATTTAGATATTATACTATACTTGATAATTGGAAATATTTTTGAAAACAAAAGGGGAGAGAGATCATTCTATAATTCCGAATTAGGCCACTTTAACCTCTCTTATGCATTCGAATTTTTCCTAACAACTCCTTATTTTCCGAGTAATGTTTCCCTCCCTTTCTGCTCCAGCTTAACTTCCCAATCCTCCTCTTTAGCGCTAAAACTTTCAATATTTCTCTATCAAAGGCTGTCTTCACTAGTGAAGAATAAAAAAAAAATATTATTATTATTATTATTATTTTTACTTATTTTTTTATTTTATTTAAGGTCTTTCGGCATTGGAGGCCATTTATACCTCGTCTCTATTTATTTCATTTGTTTGGAAGCTAATTCAAGTAAATAAATTTAACTTGCATGAGCCAGGATGCGATCCCTTGACCCCTAGCACAAAGAAGTAGAAACTCACCACTAAGCCATGGCCCAAGAGCTACTTTTTTGCTTGAGGTTAGATTTGAAATGCATGAAAGCTCAAACATATTAAAAACTCTTAATAAATTCGAATTTTTCTTGTGGTCCCTTGAATATCAATTGTGAAATTTGACAATCATCATAATGTAAAAAATCTAGTGTAGTCTATATAGGCCTATTACATATATGGGTGGGAGAAAATAACTGCATGCTGCATTTATTTCTGGTGTGACTAATGCACATAACACAACTTTCTCTATTAGAAAGACCCTATTTTTAGACTCTTTAAGTTTGAAATCTTTCTTAATTTGTTTCAGTTTGCTATCCTTTCCCTTTTGATTATTATTTATGACAGAAATAGGTATTAAAAATAAAAGAAAATTTTATAAAAAAAAAAATACACATGCATATATTGACCACAAATAATTAGACTCCTAATATAGATGGCCTGATTTCCCAAGTGATGGGGAATAATGTATCCCAAAGGGAATATTAAAAATTATCTAATTAATAGTTACTGAGAATTGGGAAATGGATAAGATTTATCACATCTCTTTCCTTTTGTTAATTCACTAGAGTAAGGACATAAAAAGATGAGATCTCATACTAAATCTTTTTTCTCCTGAACAGCAAAAAGATACAAAGGGTTGTACTGAAAAAGACCGTCATGTCAGATTAATTTTGTGGTTTTATTTTTTTTTAGAGGCCACAGGAGATCAGTGTTCGCTCCGGGCGAGCAGTAAACAAAAAAAAGTAAAAATGTGTAAAGAAAAGTTCCAATGGGGACCAGGTCCCCCTTTTGAATCGAAATTAACATGCATGTCCTCATAGGGATTTAACATTGGCTCTATGGAAGGAAGAGCCGGAAAATGAATTTGAAAAATCTGAAATATTAAGTAAAGTGTGCTTCAAACAATTTTTACGAAGAATTTCACTGATATACTTTTGAAAGAGCATTTTTTCTTTTTCTTTTTTTTTTAAACACACTTTTTTACCATTCACACTCACATTCACACACACATACATACAGTCTTTTCGGCAACTTAGGCCATATAAGACTGAACGAAAAC
>JAKCPI010030178.1:0-21752 GCA_023213315.1 Euborellia annulipes | reverse complement strand
AAAGTCAGATTTGTAAATTTTTTCATTAAAAACTGAAAAGACACAAGTGGTCAGTATAATACCAATTGACTTTACTTTATTTACTCTATAAATAAAATATCCGTTATGAGGCAGTCCAACAAATATAAATTATGGGGATTGAGCATAAAGAATTTTGGACTCTTTCGGCGATTTAAATGGTAAAATGAAAGCATATGCAAATTATAAATCACAAATAAAAGAGAATCAGATCAGAATCGAATTTTGAAGTATTTTTGATGTACCAATTTTCAATAGTAACACTGAGAATGACGGATAATAACTGAGATGACGTATGTCACGGGTTAAGGGATGAAAGCACACGGGTGACTTTTGACACGCAACAGTTTCTGCCACTATCACCCTTCAAAATCTGGCCGCGCAAACGAGTAGGTGTCTGTCCCGATGATTTGTTACAAATATTTAATTCAGTTGTAAAATGGACTTCGAAGAGACAGCAGGTGTGTGCGCTCTTTTAATAAATAAACGAAAAAAACGTAAACAAAAAGATGATTGGATTCATCCAACAGATTAATATCGGGAAACTTTTATAACTCTACATGAAAAATTGAAAAATTATCCCGATAAATTTTCAAAATATTCATAGAATGAGTGTAACAAATTTCGATTATTTACTGGAACTTTTAAAACCAGTGATTACATTTAAAAAATCTAATATCCGTCGAGCTATTCCTTCCAAAGAACGTCACGGAGAAGTTGCTTGCTTGCCCTAGTGACAAATAAGTCACTCTACTGTCATGTCACGACGGCCCATACTGCTAGAGACGAAAACTGTTGCGTGACAAAAGTCACCCGTGTGCGCGTGCCCTAAGGGAAATAATTCTCTCGCCGTTTTTTTTCCTTTTGAAAATTTTTTTAATGAGATCCTCAGTCAAAATCAGAAATGTAAGCGGCTCTTGAAAGGTTGTGCATCACTGATCCTTTTAGATCAGCTTTTATTTACGGCGTTATTTTAGGGCAAAGGTGTGTTGGAAAAAAGACTCTACAGTGAGTCATTTATTTATACAAATTTCTCTCCCTAAGGAAGTATAGCAAAAATGCCAATTGATAATTGGACATTCAACTTCATTCAGTTCCATCCCTGAATTAATAAGATTTTTTTTTTTTTTTTTTAAGGATTCCGATGTGGCCCTAATGAGCAGGCAAGCAACTTGCGCTCTTTCGAGTAAAAGCCCTTTTAAAAAGAAAACAACCTTCAAATGCAAAAAAAATAGCCGTATTTCTTTGAATTCTCTCTCTCTCTCATAGAATTTATTAAAAAATTTATGTTTAAATGTGAACTCCAGGGGCAAAAAAGAAAAACATTCATGAATAAATAATCAACTTACAACATTGTAATTTATTTTCTGGGAAAGATGAAGCGAGCAAGCAGCCCTTTGAAAAAACGAAAGTTTTTTTTTTTTTTTGCATAAGAGATAATTAATTATAAATGTACTGAATGTACTAGCCTTCGGGTATGCAGCAAAAAAGGGGCACAACTAAAAGAAATTTGAGTTGGTGAATAAATAATTTTTTAAATTAAATGAAATATCCTTATTTGAGGGGATGAGTTTAAAATCTTTGATGGAATCGAATTTTTTTTAATTCTCCTTTTTCGGCTGCCGGCCATTAGGGTTTATTGTACAATATTTGATAATACTCGTATAATTAACCGAAGGATGATCACAGCAACGTGGCTGATGATCTTTCTTGCGGCCCCCGGAATTCTGTAGTTAGAGCTTGACTATTAGCCAATATAATTTAGAAAAATGAACTTGTAGATTTTATAACTAATGGCGTCCTCTTGAATAAACGCTTGAGGCGTAGTAAGATTTCCATAAAAAGAAATGATTCTTAGATTTTCCCTAGAAATGTATTTTATTTTGTTGGAATTTCTTTTGTCTTATAAACAAATCAGAATTGAAATTTTATGATACACCATTAAATACGGTAGTAAGCGATTATCCGAGCTAAGTGGGACAAATATTCAACTAATTCTCCTATCTTTCTTAAGAAGACAAAGTAAAGTGTGCTTCAAAGGGTTTCAAGGGCAGAATGAGAATATTCATTTCAAAGAGCATCTAAAAAATATTTGATTTTTGAATTTTGGAAAAACCGATAAAACTGAAAAAGTGCATCAGTAAAGTACTAGTACTCTTTAGCCGATTCTGTTCAAAAGCTTCATGTCACGTGCCAGGGAAGTTCCTAACTTAAATATAAAATTGCCCTCGGGCTTTGCGTAGTTGGTAGCGCGCCTGCCTTGTATTCCAAGGGTCGGGGGTTCGGATCCCAGGCAATCCAATGATTTTATTTAAGCCATTTGGATCCCAAACTTAAATAAGAATGCCTGGACCCCAATATATACGTATATATTCTTAATAACGGTTATCGTAAAAAGTCTTATATGGCCTAAGTTGCCGAAAAGACTGTGTGAGTTTAAAAAAAATAAATAAATAAATATAAAATTTCAGCTTCGTAGCTCTTTTCGTTTTTGAAATATTTTTTTCACAGACACACAAACAGGTCGTGTTGCAAAAACTACTTTTTTGGACTCAGGACAGTGAATATCCATCAAAATCTCGACATCGAATTTTTGACATGAATCCAATACTTCCTCTTTATATTTATACATACAGGCCTATAGATAAAAGAAAGAAAAATTAGAAAATAATGAAAGATATATTTTAAAAATTTTTAAGAATGTTAAAAAAAAAAACCTGAGCTGATCAACGTTGCATAATTGAGATCACTATGATATCCAGAGCTAGAGAATGGTGGGGATGGCTTAATTACAAACCCTCCCCTTCCCTGAAACTCGTCTATGATGGTGATATGAATAATAGAGATAATAATTTAAAAAAAAAAAACATTTGGCTACCTCTTAATAAATAGGGAAAGGCCTCCGATGCCGAAAACGAAATTAAAAAATCTTATTATTTTTGTCATTATTATATATTAATAATTCCTCTTTCATGTTTTAGTTATGTCCCTGATAGGGTGGATAATTTTATTAATATCAATCCGACTCGCATGTCAGTCATGAGTGAATAACGTCATCATCGCCTGTATCTGATCGCAAACAGCTGAGCGGTGTCTGGCGGGTCACGGATTTACAGGCGCTCAATTTATAATTTATCGATTTATTTTAAGTTGAAATAGAAATAATGAATATTGGTTATTTGTTTAAATAAAAGGAAGGAGGAGTTTATTTTTAGGCCAAAGGAAGTATTATTTCCTAAACATCATATTTATTTGCAAAGTATAAATTCCAAAAATCAAGAAATATTAAGGAAAGGTGTAAACAGGCCACTGAGTCCAATAGAAAAACAAAAAAATATATAATTTATTTAAATTTCAACTTCTCAAACCGCCTGGTTTCGACCGCACTGCCGCAGGTCTTCCTCAGTGAGAAGAAATCTAGAAAATTTGTGAATGCATTACATTAGGTCTAAAAGTTTTATTTTTTATTTACATTAATATTTCACCCTTAAGGGTGTGAAATATTAATGTAAATAAAAAATAAAACTTTTAGACCTAATGTAATGCATTCACAAATTTTCTAGATTTCTTCTCACTGAGGAAGACCTGCGGCAGTACGGTCGAAACCAGGCGGTTTGAGAAGTTGAAATTTAAATAAATTATATATTTTTATATATTTTGTTTTTCTATTGGCCTGTTTACACCTTTCCTGAATACATTCAGTCCTGGGTGAGTGCTATCATCAAGAAATATTAAGTCTATATTTAGTGCGAAATATACTTTTTCTTGTAAATTAAAATAATTATAGAGATGACAAGGCGAAGACGAAAAATCGCAATGGAAGAATGCACTTTGCTCAAAATAAGTACATCTATAATTATTTTAATTTATAGCTGATAGGTATCAATTAAACTTGCACTGAATATAGATTTAATATTTTTTACTCTTTGGAATACTTTCTTTTCAAAAAGAAGATGGAATTTTACAATAAAAAGATTGTATTCGAATACCTTCTAAAAAGAGACGTTTTCAAATCTATATTTTGATCAAATTGTATTGTATTATTATTATTAATATGTGATTAGTCTGATTGCAACTTCTTTGCTGTTGTTGTATTATATAGCCCCTCTCTCTCTGTCTCTAAAACGAAAGATGCTGTACGTTTTCTACCCTCGCATGTGTCCGTCTCTCTGTCTGTCTGTGGGTCGTCGTCGTCGTCGGCGGCGTGGCGTCAACCCCTTGGAAACCTGCTTCGTTTCTTTGCGAGGGTGGCTAGAAAAAAAAGAGTTAATATCGATCGGCGAGCGTTTTTTTTCTCCCCATTCGCTTAGTAAGAGAGAAAGAGAGAGAGAGAGTAGTCACCCCCCAGGTTTTTTTTCCAACCCTCGACGGCGCGCGTTTTTTTTTCATCCCTTACTCACTCACAGGGGTTGTTATAGCAACCGAAGCACATTGAAATTACTTCAAATAAAAATAGACCGCTGTTTTAAAAAGATAAAACGCTATTTTACCTTTTCGTATATCTCTATGTAAATAGAGTGTAAATAAGTGGCCCGGGCCCGCTTTTTGACCGTCTTGCGCTATTTAGCGTACAAATTTTATTTATTTTTTTTTATTAAAACTTAATTTGTGTTGATTTTCTGGGGATTTTTTTTAAATAAAACACTTGTTTACTTCTGAGAATTGATATAATTAATGCTAAATTTCTATTGAGAGTTGTGGGACAAATTTTGAATTTTTTTTTCATTCCCTTAATATATTTTTTTTAATCAATACCACCCTGTACTTGCTATTTAAAAATATACTAAAACGCCTAAAAGGTATCAGCCGAGAGAGAAAAATTAAAAAAATATTTTTTTTTCAACAATAGGCCTTAATTCTTTTGATTTGATTGGATGGAGGGTTGCCTTCGCGTAAGGCGCAACGTGTTTATAAATTAATAATAAAAATAAATATGCAAAATCTCTGAATTAAAATTGTCAAATTGAGGAAAGTTTTTTTTTTTTTTTAGAAATTGACAAAAGTTTTCTTGGTATTTTTATTAATTTTACGTAAAAATATCAATGGAACTGTTTTTTACTTTTTTTTTTTATAAAATAAAATTTATTCCAATTTTCGATCGTATTCTTTCCCATAAGTATTTATATTTTATTTATGTATCTTATTCTCTGAGGCAAGTCAAAGAGAAAATAAAAAAGTACTATGAATTTTGTAATAATTATGCCCATTATATAAATTTATTAATTTTTTTTTAGACTTTAGAAAATATTTATTATACTCAAACGGTATATATTGGGTCCAGACTCATTTTATACAAGGTGAATCCAAATTATTTAGAATAAATTTTTTTTTTCTCATTCACACTCACATTCACACGTCTTTTCGGCTCCTTAGGCCATTTAAGACTTTGACGATAACCGATATATTAATAATATATATATTTAGGGTCCAGGCATTTCTATTTAAGTCATTTGGTATCCAAAGGCCTTAAATAAAATTATCGGACTGCCTGGGATCCGAACCCGCGACGTTCGGTATAGAAGATAGGCACGCTACCAACTACTCCAAGCCCCGTGGGCAATAAATATTCATCGCCTTGTCTGGGATCCGAACCACGTATGTAACTGATTAACCCTTTCGTCTAGACTGTTTACGTAATACTTGAAAGGCTCCTAAATGTCCTCTCGACATCCACGCTGTTTGGTTTTAATAAAGAACAATATTTTGCATCTGAATATTTCCCTTTATCTTCTCTCTATAAAATTATTTAGTATCTTCTTAGAAAATGTTTATTGTCCTTTAGTAAATACGCGTATTTTAAAATAGCAAAATTGTACGAAATATCGGTATATATTTTTTTAATAGTCTTTGTCATAAACGAATTAATTATATGTGATTGAAGACACTCTTTGGTAAGATACTGATAGATCGTTAATTGTATAGATAGTCATTCTTTGCGTTATTCCAACTAAATGAAATACAATTCTCTACCCTCATTGGCCCTTGTTTTTATTAATACCAATTCGAGATTCAGCATTTTTGATCTTGCTTAACAACCGAGATTTTGGAAACTGTTACTCTTCAACTAAGCCAGGGAAAATATTATACTATACATCATTGTGAAATTCCTATATTAAAAATAAAGATCCATTTTTAAACTGTCCCTCCTCCTTTTTGAATCGAAAAAGTAAGCAAGCATATAAAATTTATTTATTGAGAAAATGTTAATGTCAGCAGGTGAGCCAATAGATGTTCCACTCTCTCTCTCTTTTTGTTATTTTTATCGCGATATACGATATCAGTGAAATATCCAAATGTGAATATAAAATACTCTCATATATAGAGAGAGAAGAGATATAACCAGCACTCGTGCCTGGCATTTTGGCATATATTATGTGAAATCGGGAAGGAGGAGAACGAAGATGTCCTCTCTCTCCTTCCGGTTTTTATTGCTGTCAAACAAATCGAGAGGAAATGGCTCTATTACGTCGTCTATGGTGGGGGGTGGGGCGGATGAAGAGAGGGAGGGGGTGGGCTTGATATTTCATATGGGATATTGATTTTCTTTGACACATATATTAGTATATGAACCATTTAGAAGTCCAGAGAACAATATTTGAATTATTAAGAGGGAGAATAAAAAAAATGAATTAAATTTTAGGTTTTTTTGCACATGAGAGCAAGCTGATAAAATCCTTATCTGATTGATTAAAATATGATATTATAGTTGAGAAAAAATAGAATGCTGCTAGAATATTTATTTATTTTCTTCAATGCTGACGTTTCGGATCCGAGAGACCAATTTTAGAGCTTAAAATAAAAAATAATATTTAATTTCTAATATCGATAGATCTGAGGATGGTCCAAAATGTCATCACCGTGTATAATAAAAGAAAAAGAAACTTTCGACCGTAGGCTCCAGATGAAATGTATTACACTAGTTTATATGTTTCAAAATATTAATTAATTAGTTGACAAATCATATTGTCGAAATGTGCTTTAAGTGTTAGGCTTAATTCATATTTAATTAATGATGTGAAAGTTTATTGTATTTTGGTTCAGGTGGAGGTGAACAAGAATAAAAACAAATTTGTTTTTGTGTAGGGTATATTGCGGCGACTGCATCTACAGTTTCGAGGTTTTTCTCCTCATCTTCAGGCCTATGTATTTTCTGTTGCCAGCAATATATCCTACACAAAAAAACAAATTTGTTTTTATTCTTGTTCACCTCCACCTGAACCAAAATACAATAAACTTTCATGACATTAATTAAATATATTCATTTGTACAATTCCACTTATCAAAAAAATAATAATTTATGATTAAATTCTTTAAATTTATCATCTAAATATAGATAAATAAATTACACGAGACACGTTTATGTCATAGCTTTGAAGATCATAGGCGCCGGAACTGGGGGGGGGGTACATTGCCCCTCCTGGCATCCTGTAGGAGGAGGCAGAGGGGGCAATATGTCTTCTTTTATTTCATTTATTTTTAAAAATGATACATTTTTACTTTTGAAAAATAAAATCTTTTAAATTAAAAAAATTAAAAGAGTAAGTCTAAAAACATTTTATATTGAATTAAAAGAAAAAAATTAAAAATATGTATTTCCTTCAAATAGTTTAAATATAGTCTAAAAAATGTTTTGATAAAATCACTAGCAAATTTTTTAAAATTTTAATTTGTGATTTTATTTTAAATTTTAATTTTCTAAAAAAATTTATTTTACCTCCCCCCCCCCTCCTGGCTCAAATACGTACCGGCGCCCCTGCTGAAGATGACGTATTAACGTCGCTAAAATAAAATCATTTTGAAACTTAACCCCGTGTTATTTATTTATCTATAATTATATGAAAATTTAATTAAATTCAAGGATGTTTCAACTAGTGCCAACGGTGACTTCTTTGTATTATATTAAATTTACAACTACATGATATGTAGGCCTATATTTTAAATTTTATTTGATAAATATAAGCTATTACCCTCACTCTGTTTTATTCTTAACTAGGCTCTATGATAAAATAATTGCAACTTTTATAAGAATGTTTAATTAAAGGCTTTATTTTTTGACACCTGATTTGGTATTTCTCACAAATTACTTTCAATACTATCTTAACTAGCAATCTAGCAAAACAAAATTCTTGTAAATTCCTCTGAAATCTAAACAAAACCTGGGACTCGCTGTTTCCCGGTGTTTATTCTTAATTAAGAAAATGTTTAATTTAATTTAAAACGTAAAAGTGTAAATTTTGACAGAAATATTCAAATAAGAGTGGAGTTAATCACTTAGTCATCGGAACGTTTCATCTCGAAATAGAAAGAGAGAAAAGAGAAAGAAAGATAATTACATATGTAGCCTAAAGGGTAGTCTGCTCCCAATTGGATAACAAGCTCTCTTGACGCCTCTTTAAGCCTCTCTTCGATTTGGACTTATCACCTCAAGGGCCTTCTTATTCTCTCCCTTTAACTCCTCCCCTCTTGCTCTCTCATCTCTTTCTAACTCATAACACTAATTATCCATTCTATTTGAGAACTTAATTAAATTTTGAAAAATCATCTCTAATTTCTTAGTTTTTTTAAATGTTCAATTAATCTTTACGTCGTAAAAAATGAAATTTTGGGTATGGATGTAAATATGTGTATCGAATTTATTTACCAACACCCTTAAGTTATGTTCCGTTTGCCATTTTGTGATTTCTCCTTCGATCGCCAGAGGAAAAATTTGAGTAAGAAATTTAAAAAAATAGACGTAAAATTTTTCATTTAAGATTGTTCGGACATTAAGGCATTTATAAAGCTAATTTTTTAATATGTTATTAATCAATATCAAATACGTATAAAATAATTTTTTGAAGCAGATCTGACGAAGGGTTATCATGTAATTAATTATTAAAAAATTGAAATTTAACATGTAGCCTATAGGGAATGTCGACGAAATGCATACATATCGAATTATGAAGCCACTCCTGATAAAGATTAAAAAAAAACAAAAAACTTCTATTTTTATCAATTAACTTCCGTAAAATACGTTAAAAATAAAATCAAAATTTTCTGACCAAGGCTTTTAAAAATATTTTAACAAAAAAGACAAAAAAATTCACGAAAATGTCAGTCCACCATATTTAAAAATAAGTATGTCACGTGACTCAGACCAGTACGGCAACGTCGCATAAAATCAAACGTGTTTCACGCTTTCACTTGCATTTTTCTCGCAAATCGCTCATTGTGTCTAAACTAATTTGGATACCAAATGGCTTAAATAGAAATGCCTGGACCCCCAAAAGATATTATTAATAATAACGGCTATCGTAAAGTCTTAAATGGCCCAAGTTGCCGAAAAGAAGGTGTGAATGTGTGTGTGAGTGTGAGTGTGAGTGAGAAAAAAAAGTGTATCAACATAACCAGCTGTTAAATGCAAATGTTGCCATATTATGCAAAGAAATACTTGAGTCAAAAGTCATTCATTTATTATTTTTGGTAATTAAATTATTAACTTAATCCTATTATAAATTATGATAGGTCACGACTAAAATTATAATAATGAATTTATGCATTCAAATTTTTCATTCTATTAAAAATATAATTTAGATTCTATTATGACTTACAAGGGCACTGTCCGAACAACCTTAAAAAAAATTTTTTGTTCTCATTACAACAATGGTTTTTTTTTCATCTCAATGAACCCTGTTGAGGTTTTTTTTTTCGTCAATAAATTCTCCCAATGGTGGGATAAAAAAGAATCGTTTGAAGCAGACAGCGTCAAAGTCGACCGAGCAACAACTTGCCAAAGATTTCTTTTTTTTTTTCATCAGAACGAAAAAACAAGACGCAATAATAGTAGGTAGTCTATATAAAAAATATATATTTAAGAACAAAAGATAAATAAAAAAAAATGACACTCTTAAATTACATTAATTTAATATTAGTTGCGTGGGGCACTTAGGGAATTACCGATAATTATTTATTGTATTTCTTCTAAAGAGTGTGATATTATTTACTTGGTTTGAATTTTTTTCTTTTGCCCCCCAAAAAAACCCCCCCCTCCCCCCGCCCCCCTGCCTCGGGCCCTGGTTGAAATTTAAAATATCTAATAGCAGATCAAGGTAAAATCATATCCGAGTTTCAAGTATGTATGAAATAATTGATCTTTTTGGAGATTATTAGGCTATCTAGGACTGACTAGTTTATTACCAACGCGCTTCTCATTAATCGATAACGGAATGCATTCAGGGTGCGATTTATATCAAAGAATAATATTAAATTAAACATGTAATTAACAGGTGAATGAATTAACTCACATCTCTGTTGTGCCGATCCTGGATGTCTCTGGGAGCTGGCTGTTCCCTGTAAAAAGAAGAAATCTAAATTATCGTGGATCCATTAGATATTTAGTGTTAGAAGAAGAAGAATTGTAAAAAATAAAATAGTAGAATGAGAGTAATCTGAGAGAAGATTAGTAGAATGTTTTTTTTTTCTTGCGCCCTTGTTTTTTTAGCGGAAGCATATGAATTTTAATTATCATTCACAATCCCCCCCCCCAGAAAACATTTAAAAAAAATAAAAATAAAAGCAAACGTGTGGGGTCGTAGGACCCTCGGTAGGAACGAAGTTCCTCACGCCTTCCTCGCCAAGACTTCGGCTAATTTCGCCTTCCTCCGCCGTCAGTCGGGCGCTGGGAACGCATTTTTGTTAGGAACGCGTTTTTGTTACGTTACATTTTCTCCCAATTCACCCTGCGTAAGCCGCGTTAAAGAACTTCGTTCCAATATTGATATAATTAAGAGATCGTGTAATAAAACGATCTCTCATTTTGTATTGTCACAAATATTACAAGATCGGCAAAACGGCTATTAGACATTTCATCAACTGTCTAAATAACTTAGACATTTCATGTAATTCTGCAACATTACACGACTTGTCTAAGGTCTTATTGCATTCATGAACTGCCTAAAAATTTTAGTCACTTCGTGTAACTAACACCAACCATTACACAATCTGTCTGCAGCTCACGAAATATCTAGAGAGTTCAAGAAATGAAGTGTCTACGACATATATACCAGGTATAATGTACCAAAACGTCTCCAGCTGATTAGTAAAGCATTCAGAGCATTTTTTCTTGGCTGCCTCTGCCTGCATACAACCTTCACTAATTATCTACAGCCACCACTTGCCCCATAAATTAATAAAATAATGGCCAGTTTGCAGTTATAGAGTTAGATATAGAATTAATTAGAAATTTTGTATTGGTCCTAAAAAATTTTTGAAATCGTTCATAAATCGAGAGAAATGTTATTATTATAATTTTTTTTTTATATGCCACTGCATATCATAGCATTTATTGTTAATGTACATTCAAAATTTTTTATTTTTCAATGTCTTGAAGACTCGGTATTTCAAATTTAAAAGAATATATGATCTCTTTCAAAGGATAAATGAAGAGAAAAAAAGCAAGTCGCAAGTTGCTTCTCTTCCTCTACTCTCCATGACTGCTGGCTGGCTTAAGCTTAATGCAATTGAATTGTGTGCGCAGACTCCTTGCCTCCATCTCGTCTTGTCTCCAGCCCTTTTTGCCAAATTCTCTCTCTCTCTCTCGCCAATGAGAAGCAAGGAAATTAACCCTTCGAGAACAAGACACTCTAATGGTCCTCTAATTCCCTAAAATGTCAATGACTAATTAATGCAATTTAAAAAAAAGAAAAGGATATGCTCTTCCCTAAAGGCTACGCGATGTTGCCAATTCTTTGTTTTTAAGAAAATGCGATGTTAGTAATATCAAAGATTAAATTGGAAAGTCAAAAAAATACAAGAACCTTAATCCGATAAATGTCACATGGCCCATAGCAACTTTTAAAAGTAACTCTTTAAGGAGGCTGGAAATATAAGCAAAACATACTTCAATTTATTGTTTTTTTTCTTTTTGTTCAAGGGATCTTGAAATATAAAGATTTATTGAAATCGAGACCCGAGGGGAGTAACTTAAAAAATGATCAGATAACATTTTCTCTTCTCCATAGAGGAAACATCATTAAAGAGTAAAAGACAAAAATAGGAATGATTGATTATCAATCAAGGGAGGGGATGTTTCTAGGAAAGCCATAGCCATACTCTATGTCAGTTAATTGCTCTGGTTTAGAGAGAGTTTGGGTTTTAGAGTTGCGTTGCCGTTGCGTCTTCCCTTTTTCTCAGCCCTCCTCTTTGAGAAAGGAAAGGGCGAATGAACCAAATACAAGGCAAGAAGAAAGAAAGACAGCGTCCATAAATTGCGTATTTTCGAAAGGAGAACGAGACAAATGACAAACGTTCCGAGTAGGGGTTGTTTTGTCTACTCTAAAAGGAAAATATGCAAAGTATAAGAGGAGGTGTAATATTGGCAACAAAATAAAAACAAGCTTTGTTCTTTTACAAATAAAAACAGTCACTCACTGGATTTCTTTTTAAGTATGCTGGCTATCAATTACTATTTTTGTTTATGCTTGAAAAATATAATTTTAAAAAACTACGTGTCTTCTAGAAGAGAAGAGAAGTAGAAATCTCAATCGCTGATAAAAGTAAAAAATAAAAATAAACTCAAGTATGCGAATTAAAAAAAAATAAACATTTTGAGGTCCTTAGTAAAGAATTTATGAATCTCAAGATATCTCAATGAAAGAACCATTCAAAGGCCTTCGAGCTTGGTGTAGGAGTTAGCGTGCTAACCTCGCATACTAAAAGTCGGGGGTTCGAACCCCAGGCAGTCCGATGATTTTATTTAAGCCATTTGGATTCCAAATGGCTAAATAGACCTGGTCCCCCAATAGATATTATCATATATAACGGTTATCGTAAAGTCTTATATGGCCTGAGTTGCCGAAAAGACTGTGTGAATGTGTGTGGAGTGTGAGTGTGAATGATAAAAAAGTGAGTGTTAAAAAAAACATTCAAAGTGAATATTGGGTTCCTTCCTTTTTTTAATTTAAGGTCTTTTTCGGCATTGAAGGCTATTTAAACCTCGTCTCTATTTATTTTAATTGAATTGGTATCCAATCCAATTGAAATAAATTTTTGTCGCATGCGAACCCTTGACCCCTAGCACAAGAGTCGGGGTCCTTGGGGTGACGAGCAGCGAAATTTGAATTTTTTTAATTGGCGGAGTAGATATCAGCTGTCCCAAAACGATAAATATAAATAAATGAAAAGATATAAATATCTATGTATCAGAGCTGGGCACCCTTGTATCAGATGTTTAGTGTAAAGGAGCGCTAAAATGAGAGAAAAAAAACTAACTTCAACTAACTGTGCTCTTCTCTCGCTTAGAAGACCCTTTCCCCCCTTAGGAATTAGGAATAAATAATAAATTTTTTTTTTAATCAGAGAATTAAAGTTTTAGTAAGACAACACAAGGTTTTTTGTTTCAATAATTTATTGAAACAAATATTGAATTGTGAGATATGTCTTCTTGTAGCTTGAAGTATTTCTAAGGCGGTAAATTCAAGACATATGCAGCCAAAGTTACTGGTGTTCTTTTATTATGCCGTTCCAGCAGGATTCTTTCGTTGTCCGTTCATGCGAATGTTGCTGGAATTTTAATTTTCATTTATTCTCGCCTCCGGCTCTGAAGATGGCCTAGACCAGTGGAACGGCATAATAAAAGAAATAATTTTGGCTGCATATCTCTTGAATTTTTTTTGACTCCGCTTTACAAATATTGAAGCAAATTATTGAAACAAAAACCTTGTTTCTGTCTGTGCTTGAACTTTAATTCTCTGATTAAATTATAATGTTTCAACTAAAGCCAACGGTTACCAGTTTAAAATTAATTTTTAATTTTATTTATTCAGGTCTCTTTCAGGATCAAATGCAATTTAGATCCCCTTTCTAATTATTTCAAATACAAAATAACATTAAAATACAATTTGAAATAAAATCAACGATCCTGGAAATAAATATAGACATGGAAAATGTAAAAAATAAAAATACACTAATTAATAGGCCAAAAAATCTGGTGTGACTGGCGCACAGCACACAGTTCTGTGCTTGTCACACCAGATTTTTTGTGTCGACATATATTTAGTTCCCGACAGTACGGAACATATGAATTCAGAAATTCAGATGTAAAATTTATAAGTATGGGAAAATATTTATATTTTGTTACCATGGCAACCATTTCTCCTATCTTCCCTATGAAATACAAGAGTAAAGTGGTCTTCAGAAGATTTCAATTGCAAAATGAGAATATACATTTTAAAGAGAATCGAAAAATTAATTGATTTTTGAATTTTAAAAAAAATCGTTGGAGCAAATTTTGAGAAAATCGAAAAAAACTGAAAAAGTACATCAGTAAAGTACTAGTACTCTTTGGCCGATTTTGATTAAAAGCTTATTTTTCCGGTCCCGGGGGGTGTTTAACTTAAATATAAAATTTCAACCTCGTAGCTCAATTCCTTCATGCTTAAAATTGAACACACACCCACCCACCCACCCACCCACACACCCACCCACAGACAGACCGTCGCGAAAACCACTTTTTGGATTCAGGGGAACTCAAAACGTGGAGATCCATCAAAATCTCGACATCGAATTTTTGACATGAATCCAATACTTTCTCTCTATATATATATTACATATATACATAGGTAAGAGAAAGTAAAAATATAATGTAGGTTTTGTTTTCAATAAAAATACTTATTAAAAAAAGAACGAATGTTTTGCTCGGGGGCGAAACAGAGAAGAAACACGTGTCGGGAGGGGAGAGAGAGATTTGAAGAGAATCCCTCTGGTCAGCAAGTAAGGAGAGTTTGAAGAGATGAAAAGAGTGTCTATTTGTGTGAGTGTGTGCGCTCATGTAGAGAGAGAGATCTCAAGGGAGACAACTGGAATCGATCCCAAGACAAATGACAAGTGCCACAATGAAGAGATGTTCTCCATCACTTGTCGCATCTGCAACTGATAAGATTGTTCACTCAACTCTCTCCTCTCTCCTCTCTCCCCTCTCCATTTAAATTGACACTTACTCCCCCAATATTCAAATTTTTTGATATTAACCTTTTGATTAAATCACTTTTGATCACTCTTCTTACTAACATTCCATTTTTATTTTAGAATAATACTCTAGAATTGGAAATTCGGAAATTTTTTTTTAACTTAAAGGGACGAGCTAGCAATCAATTTTGAGCAATTGATTTTTAAAGTGAAACTTTTATTTGATCCTCTCAAATTTTTTTCGCTCTTCTATCAGCATGTCGCGTTACATGCCGTGACGTCACAAACCGTGACGACAAAATGAAAACAAAACGTGACGACAAGTTGAAATTTAACATATATGACGATAATAATTGTGAGATTTAATTATTCAATTTTTAAATTGATAAAATATAATTTTTAAAATAATTTAAAATGATTCAAATCTTCAATTGCTAAATAAATATTGATCTCAGTTTTTAACATGCGTCTATTGAAAAATTTTCAGTTAAACGCCTACGATCCGAAAAAAAAGTTGCATTTGCTTCGTGGTTTCATAAAACCACACAATGATTTTTTGGAAAATGGTTTTTGCAAAGATTTTTACAAAATTTTAAAATAATATCTTGCCGTAAAGTTACTGAGAAAAAATTTCGGGAAATTTGGAGAGACTTTTTTTTTTACAAATTTTCTCGTAATTTGGGAATTTTTTTTTTTTTTGGCGGGTAGGGGGAGGGAAAGACGACGATGACAGATTAAGTATATTTATGTACAATAGAATATTCTAGGCAACCTAGGGCGGCGCAAGCATCAGGGCTTGTTGTTTTTTAATTTTAAAATTTTTTTAAATTTAAAATTAGCCCTCGGGGTTTGGCGTAGAGGTTAGCGTGCTAACCTCGTATACCAAAAGTCGCGGGTTCGGACCCCAGGCAGTCCGATGATTTTATTTAAGCCATTTGGATACCAGATGGCTTAAATAAGAATGCCTGGACCCCAAATAATATATATTCATAACGGTTATCGTCAAAGTCTTAAATGGCCTAAGTTGCCGAAAAGACTGTGTCAATGTGTGTGTGAGTGTGAGTGTGAATGAGAAAAAAGTGTGACTGTTTAAAAAAAAAAAATTTAAAATTTAAAGGCAAAATTTTAAATTGAATTTTATTATTTTTAATTTTTTAAAATGAAAATTATCCCCAAGCTTATTGTCTTTTAAAAATATATATATCATATCATATATATTGGTAGCTTCTAGGTTCAAAAAGTGTTTTTTTATTGTTTAAAATTAATTAGACGTCTGTAACATCAAATTGGACTGAAGATGATCCAATAAATTCGTTACAATTATCGAGCACCCAAGATTTGCTTATTTGTAGATTCTGCTCTCTCCTTTTAAAGTATAAATCTACACATGGGCTTATCCACAACTCAAAACGAGAGGGGGATGGCAACTTTTCTAATATCCATTTTATTATTTTATTAAGGCGTTTCAGGAGCGATGGCCGAACTCAACCTTGCGAAAAAGTCAAAATAGATGGCGTTGGGGTCTCTAATTCAAGTTAGCTGTGCTTGCCTTGTTTTGGTTAAGCAAGGTTGCCAAGTCACACTGTTAAGTTTGGCAACATCGAAAATATATGAGATATGGGATGACGTTACAATTAGTTTTTATCTTCCCACAGATGGCGATTTTTCAGTTTTTTCTTTATATTTTTTGTTTTTTATATTTATTTTAGGTTGAAACGATGGGCAGGTGCCCCCCCCCTTGCCCTCTCCTGGATATGCCCATGAATCTATATAAATAATAATACAAGTTTAGAATTATACTTCATTTCATAGTAACCGAAAATTAAGTTGCGACCGATGTAAGAGAAAAATTTTTTTTTCCTAATATCACACTTTGGGATCCCCTTAGGTCATTATTTCTTGTTTTCTGCTCTTTTCTTGCATTTTAATTGATTAGTGAAGCCTGAAATTTAATATTGTTGAAAAAGAAGAAGCTCTATTGGAACCTAATCAGTGGTCTACAAGAGCAGCAACCTCACCTCTCCCTTCTTTATTTTGATTGGCGACCAAAAAAAAAAAAAGAAGAAAAGAGAATAAGAACCACCACGAATTAATTTTTTGTGCAAACTCTCTCTCTTAGAAAGAAAGCTAATGGAAACTCGTTACAGAGAATTGGCTCTTTTTATTATTCATGCGGTTATCTTTACTCCCTTGTTTTTTACGTTCTTTTTTTTCTTCACCCCTTCTGCATGCAGTTCACCCCACAGAGCAGTTTTTATTGCCACCCCCCCACCTCATCCCTTCTTCTATCATTACCCCCTGACGACGACGTTTCTTCTACCCCTTCAAAAAAAAAAAACCCTTCATCTCACTCCCTCAGACGACGAAATATTAATTTAGAAGCCTTTTACGAGGCATCTTATCGTTGTCTTCTTATATTGTCTAATAGAATTCCTTCTTCTTTTCTTTAAGGCTCGCCTGCTTCTATGACGACGACGTCATTTTTGCATCGACTTTTAAGGGAAAGAAAAAATTGCTTAAGAAGCGCAATTCATTTAAAAAAAAAAAAATCCTATTAAAAAAAAAAACTGTCGTCTCTTTTCTTGTTTCATTTTAGAGTTGTGAATTTTTAATAATCTAATTTAATAGGGAAGACAGTGAGAGAGAGAGAGCTTGGTGTTTAATTGAAAAAAAAAAAAACTGATGTAACCGTCACTTATTAAAAAAAGATCACTTTTTTTGCTCAACGCAATTTTTTTGTGGGTGCTATCTCATACCCTCATCTTACACAGTTTTTTTTTTTCGATTTCTAACAACTCCTTTAGCTGCGAAAGCGTAGTTTCGAATCTTATATCCCTTTAGAAATAGCAGTTGGAAAAAGGGTATTTATCATACAGGCAAGAAAGCTTGAGTGTGCGTGTGCCATTTGGGCTGCCTAACTACCAGGCTTTAGTATCAATAATATTGCAATAGATGATAGCAAGTTATACTCTATTTCGTTTTAAATATCAAATTTCAACAACATAAGCTTAGCTTTTTTTTCGTTTGCCATTTCATTTATCAAAAACACACTCAGACACATATTTCCATATTTCGGGACCCAGTCTTTGGAATCAGAGCTTGTATTTCCATCAAAAGCTCGAAATTGCATTTTTAACACGATCGTAAATATTTTCTCTCTCTATTTTTTGGAGAACAAGTGAAAAATAGGTTATTTTAATAAACATTAAAAATAAAAATAAAATTATTGTAAGTTATATAAATAAATTAAATAAAAAGGGTCGGGGGGGGGGGGGGAGAAGAGGACTAGATGCTGTCAACAGAATCGTTGCTGTTAAGCGATGCTCGGGATTGGTAATCCCGAGCAATCAGATTAGAAGAGTAATACATTAATGAGCTTGTTTTAAAGTGAAATTCATAGACTAGCAAAAATCAGGAAAGGAAAAACAACTAGGAGCCGACCGAATATTCGGTTTCAGCCAGTTTCGGCCAAAAATCCTGGTTTCGGCCGTAGTTTCGGTTTCGGCCGGCCGAAACCTGAGTCTGAACAGATGGGATGAGACTCGCATGCAAAAAAAAAAGGTCAAATGATTTGCAAAAGCGGAAAAAGTGCGGAAAAAAAATTTAGTCTCTCTAAAAAAAAGGTAAAAGGTAAAATGATTTCACGGGAGGGAAAAAAAATTTCAAAAAAAAAAAATGTAAAATGATATTTTTTTATAGGAAATACAAGTTTCGGTTTCGGCCGAAATTCGGTTTCGGTTGAAAATCTTGTTTCGGTCGGACCCTAAAAACAACACAGAGCTTTTTTGCCATTAAGATTTATTCGATATAAGCGTCATTTCGGTGCTGAATTGGGATCATCTTCAAGTTAACAAATTGTGTCTCATATAAATATGCTACACCTCAGAGAAAAAACCTGCAGCAATTGGTATTAAACCAAAATCGAAATGTCGCCTGTTCTGTGTTATCATAATATTGGCCTGGAGTTTCGTATTATTTTTCTTTTCTTTCTTCGTGAAAATGAACAAAAGTACCATATTCGAGGGTGTGCATTCTATAATAAATTATTTTAAAAGAGGTTAAAATGAATTTTAAAATAAAATTTAAATTTAAATAAAATTAAATAAAATTAAATTTTAAATTAATTAATTAATTAATTAATTAAAATGAATGTTTTTAATATTCATGTTTTTTTTTTTTTTGCTAAGTGTTCTTCATAGACATTTATTAGTAACATTTTCTTTTTATATTAAGCTTAATTTTTTTTTTTTTATAATACTAATTATTCACTTTTATAAAAGTTTTTTTGTAATATGTATTTTGTAAGAGGAATTGTAAAAAGTGTGTCCGGAATGACCAAGGTCAAAGGCCGAAAAATAAAGGAAAAAAAAAAAAATTTACAAAAATTAATTGAAGGCCTTCAAAAGCGCAAAGAAAGTAAATAAGAAAATATTTCTGTTCTAATATTTTAAAAAGTAATAATCAAAAAAGTGATCTAAACATAAAAAAATTCATATTTTCAATGACTAGATGGTGTTTAGGTTGTTGATCTTGCCGATTAAATTCATATACATAGCAAGCAAGAATGAAACTCATTTACTTATTGGATAATCCTCTGTTGTTGAACAACATAAATATTCTCCCCGTTATTTATATTTTTTTTTTGCACTCCAAGTATCACTCATCAATCACAAAAGTTTTATGTTTTAATTTTCCTAAATTGCTTGCTTCTTCTTCTTCTAAGATAAATTAGATCGGATGTCGCAAGCGACAAATCTCCTCTTACTCCCCCCCCCCCCACCCCCACCCCCACCCCCCCCCTCCTTCTTCCTATCCAAAAAGCTTTCAAACAAATGCAATTAGAAAATTAACCAAGAAAAATGTCTTTGTTTTTGCACCATGCAAATGTGTTTCTGTATGTATTATACATAGAGAGAAAAAACGTAATTAGTTTGAGGGTATTAAAAAACTCAAGGGAGAGAGAGAGAGGGTTTTTTTTCTCTCCCCGTTCGTTCTATCGTCTGGGGTGCGGCGCGGCAGCTCTGGGGGTGAGTGCAAATCCCTGTAGATAAAAAAAATATCCACCCCCGATATTAGACCAGTGAGTCACCCCTGAACGCGTTGTGGGGTGGAAGTACGTACGCGAGGGTTTTTTTTTTCCTTCTACTTTTTTTCTGTACCCTTCTAGAGTAAAGCAACCCAGCAACCCTTGGCATTGTCTTTCTTGAGCCTGGTCGTGACACTCACTCTCTCTTCTCTCTTACACTTGGATTAATTCAATCTGCACTGGCAGATCCATTAATTGCCTAAGAACAATTCGTTGATTTATGTTTGATCTAACGGAAACTCTGAATAGTCAAGTAGGGGCTTAAATCGTTGATTCTTTTCAATATTTTAAATTAAATTCTTAAAGTATATAAATCACGGGTTGGGCTTAAAAATAATTACTTAGATGGGATAGATACCAAATGTCATATTTTTTTAATAAATAAGAAATTATATATCATATTTAACATATGTATGTGAGCCGCGAAACGGAAATTTATATAATTAAATATTTATTAATTCATATATCCGAAAAAATAAGGGAGTTGAACCACGGATCCTCCAAGTGCCCTTACCTGCCCCTCCCGGCGGCGCACCCTTACTTTTTTCGGGTATATGAAATAATAAATATTTAATTATACATATTTATTTAGTTATATTTGTTTTCAATAGTTATTCAATAAAATGAAGTATTAAGAAATAACGTAATTCTTTTCAATTTTATTTTCAGGCATCTGAAGACATTTAGACACCGTTACTTTAATTGATTGGTAGCCAATTCAAAAAAAAAAGAAAAGGATTTTAATAAATAAGTTGGGTTGAACGCACACCAATTGAGCAAAACGCTCTTGGACAAAACGTTTTGTTTTGTCAAAGAGTAAAACGTTTTGTTCGATGCCAACGCAAACCGATTGAGCAAAACGCTCCATGGCAAAATATTTTGTTCAATGATATCGAATCATGCTCAATTGTGTTTTGCCTCCTCGGTGTACATTGACCCATAGAAAAGCATTGAGCATGCAAAAGACTTTTACAATTTAATTCAATGTTTTTGTTATCATCTCTTTGAAAGTTGCTGTTCTTTGAATAAAAAAAAACAGTTTGTTCGAAAACGTTTTGGCTTAAATTAATTGGTGTGCGTTCAGTTCCGCCTTAGAGAGCATGAGAAGCCAAATTGATAAAAGTTCCAAATACGCCTATAGGTAGGCAACATGTAATAGGATTATAAGCTAACTGTAAAGGGTCGGATCATCTCCCTAATTTTCATACATTCACTGAAATTGGCACCTCGATATGGGCCGAAATATTTACAATAAATTGAACTGGTGAGCGAGAAGAAATGTTTTTTTTTTTAATACAATGCTTTTATTTAACTTACTCTTTCAAGATCACCAACTTTGAGTCTTTGCTTAGGGCACTTCCCGATGAGCTAGAGGTGTGAAATTTGATATTTAGGAGGCTCATTTTTGGGGACAACCCCTGTAAAAATTTTTTCACTAAAATAGGCCAAATTAATGTGGTACTTTATTTGAAACCTCACGCAAACAAATCTATTTTCAAAAGCCTTCCCGATGAGCTAGAGGCGTGAAATTTAATACTTAAGTGTCATTTTTGGTGACAACAATGATGTGAATATTTATATCAAAATAGTCCAAACTAATGTGGTACTTTATTTGAAACGCTAACACGCAATTAATCTATTTTGAAGACTTCCCGGTGAGCTAGAGTTGTGTAATTTGATATTTAAGGGTAATTTTTGATGACAA